>JAJJMC010029998.1:2400898-2494419 GCA_023531435.1 Papaver californicum
GGTGGGAGAGGATTCTGTAATTGTTATTTCTTCTTGATCCGAAGGATATGGCTCCCGCTCACTTCTCATTTTCAGTATTCTTCCATTGCGTTCTCATGATATTTGAGCACTAGTGATATAAGGATGTGAATGCTTTTATAGCGTGCAACCAGTCTCGTCCCACGATTGCATTATAAGGAGCTCGACAGTCCAGTAATAAGAAATTTCCAAGAACAGACTTGTTACCAACAGTGATGTGCAATTTCACTTTTCATATTGCCTATGTAACTTCGCCACTAAAGCCAATAATCGGATTCTCATCATCCTCAATCAAATCATGGGAGAGGCTCATAACGGAATAGGCTCCTGAAAATAAAACACCCACAAAGCTTCCGGTATACACCAAAACACGACAGAACATACCAATCCAAATGGCTATAACAATAGCGTCATTATGGGGACAATACACACCTTTCATTCTTCGTCAGTGAAATCGATCGTTTTACGACCTAGCTCCAACATTTTCGTTCCTCGCCCACTGAAAAATGAATATAATTTGTCACGTGCCATTCTTTTACTTGCCTTAGTTTCTTCCTGGTTTCATCTCCAGCCGCCGTCTTGACATCAAGTGGATCCTGGCATGGCTGACATTAATCACATGTGTTGTGTTTAGCTGTATATGTATCGAGCCTTTACCTTGATCCTTTTTGATATATTCCTGTATATTTCCAGCATTTATCCTCCTCTGGACCTCGTACTGTAAAGATCGAAAATTTTCAGTCGTACGACCAATGTCTATATGAAAATTACAGTATTTGTTTTTGTCACGTTTTTCACGTGCGTCTTCCGCCAATGGTCGAGGGGGCCTCAACTCTTTACTTATTCTTTCGTACAACTCATTTAATCGAATGTTCAAGGGTGTCAGCTTTGTATCTTGTTGTTTTCCAGTTTCTCCCCTTTCACCGTGTTTTTTCTCTCGAGCTTCGCTTCGATCGTTTCGATGTCTATTCGAACGGTTCTTTGGCTTATCTTTTGTTACATCATGTGGATGATGGGATATTTTGTATGTCTCTCTAGACTCTCATGCCTTCGAATCGTCCTCGACCCGAGCATATTCTTCTGCCCGGTCATACAACTCCTCCAAAGTTTTGGCTAGTCTACGAACTAGAGAGTTGTATATACCTGCTTGATCATACGAGGTATGCTTGTTTGTAAGCCTCGATGACTAACTGATCGTTAGCGTCATCGATTTCGTTCAATCCCTGCTTGAAGTGTCGAGTGAACTACCCGATACTTTCCCCCTTTTGAACTTTCAATAGAAAAACTGAATGAGATCCCTTTCGATCATGATGATTATACTTGTATTACGAATAAAATTTTTCAATCAACTTCTAGTAAGTCCCGATTGACTGTGACCGAAGCTGGTTAAACCATGTTATTGCTCCGCCCGTCAACGATTGCGGGAACATCTTACACATTAGTTCATCACTGTACTCCCAACGGGTCATTGCAGTTTCATAGTGTAAGACGTGTTGATATGGATCGTCTACTTTATAATCGAACTTTGGAAGCTTGGGTATTTGAAAATCTCTTGGTGGTCGAAACTCTCTGTTATTATCCTTAAAAGGTTATTTAGCGACTCAGTGAAGTCTGTTCAGCCTATCATATCTCGAATGCTTTTTAGTTAGCACTCTTTCGATCATTCTACGGATACGAGTATCTGTTAGTGTATTAAAATCGATATCATATGAGTCTTCTTGTTGTCTAGCACATTCATATTCATGGATCTCCACTCTAGATCTGGTTTGTATTTTCTTAGGTTCTGAAGTCTCGCTCCTGATCCTGTTATTTTAGGAAAAAACATAGTAATCACGTAAAGGTTCATCCCCGTCATTACGATCTCAAACCTATTCAACTTCAGTCCTTTGGCGCTTCGATCCGTGACGGTTCTGGGCGTACTCTGTTGAGTTTCTGCTGGCATTGTTCGAGCGCTTGCTTGTCGAACTCGAGTGCGCCTTCGTTTAGGAAAAGCTCCGGTAATGACTGGATTAGTCAGAACTTCCTCAGGCTTATCTAGGTCGATCATATCCCTGCGTTGGTTAGCGCCTTTCGAGTCAATCGACTTTCCAAGACGCTGCCAATCCGATCGACCATGCTGGTTCCGTTCAACATTCGTCAATCAATCTTGATTTTTGGGATTAAAAGGCCTTGAACAAAACTGATTTTTAAGTTCCAATCTCAGACGAGAGTTTTCCTTTTCCACCTCATATAACTGGTCGCGCAATAGTTCTGGATCTGAACTAGGAGTTTTTGTCCGTCCATCTCGTCGATCATGCAGCTTTTTTTTGTGTGGGATGGATTCATCGATTCTTTCAAGATCCTCGAGCGTTTGTTGTTTTCCGTCTATTCGAGTCTCTAAAACTGGGATTCCATTACAAATATGATCACGTACGTCTTCAATATTCATTACGACTGGTGATAGAACTTCTTTTTCATTAATTGTTAATGGATCTGCTCGTTCATTGATATTATCTCTCCCTCGGTGACGGTGATTGCCATCAGAAACTACCCTTCGAGCGGTTTGTCTGATTCTCACCATACTTCAGTTAAGGAAAAATACGATCTCTTTTCTCGCCTCCTCTTAGTCGGCGCCAAGATGTTTGTGCAAAAATATATCTTACCCAAACACCCACGTAGATGTTGATTATGATGATGTTGATGATCTCTGCAACCTTTTTCTCCACACGAACATAGTTGGGGAGGTACCTGCAAAAAACCCTCTGATGCCTAAGTTAGCCACAATTTTTCGCTAGAGATTATGTAGAAAAGATTACGTACCTTTTAGGTTTCGGTTCCCTTTATTTATATGTTTCTGTCTTGGAGATCAACCCTAATTTCGAGATAAGTCATGACTCGAGATGACTTATCCTGCAAGTCATCTGGAATATTCCAGAATCTTCCTATGTGTGCCTTGGCCAACAAGTATTCCAGAAACTTCTAGAACTTTCCTCTAGAGTTGTGGTATTAGGCCAACTGCAAAGGTGCATATGGCCAAGCCCAAGTAGAGATGCAATTGACCAAGCCCAAACAAAGGAGTGGAAAAATCCTGAAGTATATAATAGTTGGGTGCAAATATCCTAGGGGTGTAAACATCCAAAAAAATACTACAATTGGGAGGAAAAGTCCAGCCCCGGTATATTTGGTTCGATGGCCAGCAATGGCCGCCGGTCACCGGTCTGGCTACGTCCAAATTTTTTTTATCCAGCCGACGATCGTGGCCGCTTGGCACCGGTCTGGCTGCGGCCATAAAATATTTTATCTAGCCCTCGGTCGTGGCCGCCGGTTACCAGTCTGGTTGCGGCCAGAAAATAATTTGTTCCACCGTCGTTCGTGGCCGCCTGTCATGGTCGTCTGTCACTGGTCTGGCTGTGACCGGAAAACCTCCCGTCATACTGTGATTATTCTGTAGTACACCAGCTGATGTGACAGGGATGAAAACGTGGTATATTATTATGCTACACTTAACCAATATTTGGTACCAGAATATTATGGTACACACAGTACCCACTAAAAATATTATTTTTTTTAGAATTTACTTAGTCTGTGGATGTATTCTCATAAGAACAAACCTTACGATGGAGTTCTAAGTTGCAAGTTCAACATTCCTGGTATCTATATATTTGGAATAGATCACTAAAGAACATAACTAATTGTTGAAGGTTTAGAGCAACTGCAGCGGGCGAGAAGACCAAAGAGTAAAGATTAAATTTACTCTTTGGTCACCCAAAATCAAGCGCAACGGGGGAGTAAATTTGGGTCTGAGGCGAGTATAACTACTGTTCCAGAGAAGTTTTTCTCCAAAACTTATATATACTTGCACGCTCTTGTACGTGGGCGTTAACAAAAAGCGCTTCCTTATGAAAGCGTTTAGAAACACGGACGCATGGGAAGAGAAGCGTTTGATGAGACGCTCATTATATAATGCGTATGAAATAACGCTTGACTAGGAGAACGCTGGTAGAAGAAACGCAAGCTAAAAGAGCGTCTGGTTGAGACGTACATTTACGAAAACGTCTATATATCAAACGTCCATTTAAGAAGACGCGTTGCTTAATTAAGTTCAATGTGCTTATTAGTGAACGTCCATTTAGTGCTTAGTGAACGTCCATTTAGTGCTTAATTAATTTAAACGTCCATGTAAGGTAGGAAAGTTAAACGTCCATGCTTAGTGAGCGTCCATTTAGTGCTTAATTAAGTTTTAGTGAGCAGTTCTTAAGTGAGCGTTTAGTGACGTTAGTTTAGTTCTTAAGTGAGCGTTTTAGTGTTTAAGTGAGCGTTAGTAATACATTCATGTAAAGGAACGTTTCATATATGGGCGTTCTTATAAAACAGCGTTTGTGATTCTGGCGTTTGATTAGGAGAACGTATGTGAGTAAACGTCTATACACGACAACGCTCAATTTACATATGTTCTCCTATGACTACGCTTTGATAGCAGATGCTACCTTATGTGGACGTTAAACATACGTTTGATTAAGGAAGCGTACGAGCATGCAAACACTCATTTATAAGTGCGTCTGGTTCCAGAATATGAAACGCTCACCCAAATATGCGTCCAACAACATAAGTCTCACTAAAGAAACGTCCGTGTCACCTAACGTTCGTCTACAATAGCGCTTTATAACAGACGTCTAATTAAAAAGACGTGCGATCGTATTTACTCACAAAACCGTTGTGTTAAAAATGAAAAACGAGCAAATTTTTTTACTCTTTGGTATTTGGTATAGTCCAACCATTGCAGTTGCCCTTAGAGAGTTCTAAAGCGTTAAAGATTTTTTGATAGTCGTGCCAGTTACTACACACCATTATTTTTAATAGTCTTACCAATTAACATTTGTCACTTTTGTAGAACCTAAAGAGTAAAAACTAAGTAATCCAGTAAAACTTGTAAGACGATGCAAGTAACACGAGGGGTGAAATTAGAGTCTGGCTTATCCCGTCTCAAATTCTTTTAAAAGTCCATAAAAATATTTTTTTTGCAAGACTATTTTATATTTTATCAAACTTAATTTTTAGGCCTAAGTCTAATATGATAAAAATATAGACCGCAAATGTATGACTATCGATTAGATAATATATAAAAGAAAGGTCGTTTTACTGGAATTAAATTATTGTTATCTCTAATTTACTATTTAATTATGTTAAAAGATAAAAATTAATAAACTATTAAGAAAAAATTAGGGTTTACAGATTCCACCGAATTAATTATATAAAATATTCATTTTATCTTTAGAAAATATTTATATAATCATTTAAGACAATATTGAAATCAATCTCATATCTCGGAATATATTATGATTAAAAATAATAATTATAAATTTTGTTATACCAAAACAGTATAATCTCTTTCACTTATAAAATATCAATAGTCGAGGACAATTCATAACTACTAAAAACGAAGCTTAATATGAAAGACAATAATAATTAAATAATTAAATCTAAAAGAATAATTTATTAAAAAATATCTAAATCTTTTACATGATAAAAATGATTTCTTTTGTAGCTCTAGGAGAGAAGCTAGTTCCCGTTATAACTAACTAAATAAAAGAAAGAAAATAATCCTAAAACTAATGTTGGTCTAGGCTCCATTCATCTCCCCCTCAAATAAACTGCTCGAACTCCTCTTTATATCTCCATCTACATTCATTTACCATAGGTGTAATATGTGCACATCCAGATCACCTATACAAGTAAGTGCAGTTATTTATCGTCATTTCCCTCCCATAACCCATTAGCTTCAAATACCCGACCGTACCTCATTTCATTTGAATAAATTACAAATCCTTTGACTTTCCTTCTTAATCTCAATTAGACCCAGAGGTGTCGACATATAAATGATTCCTTCCCATTTCATTTTGTCCATGAATGATAAGATATCAGCTCCTTAACTTATTTCATCCATTGCCAGCTTTAAGTATGGATAAATAAATATAAAAAAAGTATGAACTTGCCAAATCATAGTTACCTAAAATACTATATATGGACCCATTTGTTCCAATGTTCATAACAACATTTCTTTTACTTCCAAATGTCTATTATTTATTCACCAACTCATAGGTTAATGCCTTTTTAATTTACCTTTTTTTTAACATAAAGAATAGTAATACGTCAAAATAGACGAATTTGATGTATAAAAACTCTTCCCATAGTATTATTGGTAAATAACAACTATTTGAAATAAAAATGAGATAAAAATCTTATTTTTGTTATAAACTAAATCAAAAGATGAACTATTGCACAAAAGAAATATAGAGAGAAGAAGAGAGAATTTCTCATTACTAGATATTAGTATACATTACAAAGGAATGAGCCTCAATTTATAGGCTAATACAAGAGAGGATGATAAAGATAGCATTAACATTAGGAAGTAATGGATATGCATTCTCATAACTAAGGTATTAAACCTAAGTTATTACACTAAATGTGGGGGTTACCAAGAAGTGAAAGATGTGAAGAGGTGGAAGGGGAGATGATAAGGTGGTGGTGTAAGAGTGGTGGAATCCACCAAAGAATTAATTTACAACACTCCCCCTTGGATGACACCACTCTATTATGATATTGCCTCGTTAAAACCTTGCCAGGAAAACCCAAAAGTGATAAAACCTAGACGAAGGAAAAAAAGTACAAATCATATCATGGTGTTGGACGCGTCAAATATTGCCTCATTAAAACCCTGCTAGGAAAACCCATTGGGACAAAACCAAGCGAAGGAAAAAGAGTACAACGCGCATAAATTTCCATCACACAATACTGATGTTCCCCCCCGATGATGTGCACCCAAAGAAGTATAGAAAGACTGATTACATAATGTTGATCTTCAAGTAGAATCACTGACCGTCTTTGTTCAAAACAAGATATAAGTTTGTCTTCAATAATGTCTTCGAATATCTCTTTAAGAAAATTTCTTCAAGTTCGTTGCCTCATCAAAACCTTGTCCGGAAAACCCAGAAGGAAAAAACCTTGACTAAGGAAAAAGAGTACAACTGTAGATAGATTAAGAAAAGGAGTTGGACATATATATATTGCCTCGTTAAAACCTTGAGAAGGAAAACCCAGTTGGACAAAAACCTTGACTAAGGAAAAAGAGTACAAATCGTAAAGTCCAATATATCCTCCAGCAGAAAGAAGATATCTCAGTTGATTTACCACAAGTAGCTAATCAGCAACCATCTTCAGCTCAAAAAAAAATTTTGTTGGTAATGGAGACCTTTATGTTGCCATAACTTAATTTCAAATCTCAAGTTGAATTGTCTTTGTCAAATTCCCAATGGTTGATTTGTAGGATCTGATATATCTTTTATTCATCGTAAATTCCTTTCAAACAATAATAGATGATCATCGTTGTTGCTGCAAAAAGGATGTTGTATCGTCTAACAATTTGGCAAATGGAAACTGATTATCTGTAGTTCATTACTTACGAGACTTTGGATAAACCGTCAAAGCAAAGATCAAATGTTAGAGGTACTACAAAAACCAATATACACAATGCCTCCATATTAGTGCTAATTAAGTTTGGCAAACAAATTCACTACCGAACAATTTCAAGTATAACATATAAAGTTATACATAAAATCAAGCAAAAAAAACAACTTGTAATTAGTACGTAATACGAACCAGAGAGAGTGTTACATACCCGTTACCGAGATGAAAGTAGATTGCAATTACACAAGTTTTATTAGGAGGTTACGTACTTATCCATGTAAACATGTCAAAACTTTCTAAAGTTGACAAAATCATGGACCATTATAATACTTAACAAGTTTGATACATGATTCCAAGATCTTTTATCTTGAATTCTTTCAATAAGGAAGTATAACCTGTGATAATCTTTTAGAAGTTTACACGAACGTTATCTTCGATAACAAACAATTATGTGCAGACTATGACATGTAAAACTGGCAAATAATAGTTTCCCTTAAAATTCATCTATCAACGGGGTACACAATACTTACCAAAGTATTGGGTATTTTCAAATCATTTAAGAGTAGATGATGTAATTTCACAGATCTCAAGTGTCTGTAGAAACTAGATGCCACGAGTGGCGCTGTGCAATTAGCGTCCTTGTTCCTCTCGTCTCACTTTCATGCAAACTAATTAAGCATCAAACTTGTAACCTTCCGGGTTCACAATTTTTATTTATGTCCAAAAATGTTTATTAGTGAGAGGACAACCAAATATGGATGCCTTTCACCCATTTTAGTCAACCATACATATTGTCGATACTTCACGGCAGTTTCTCTGCGAAAAAGGATTTTGTCTATAATACATGTATGGTCGTCGCTACTCTGAATACATGTTCGACACCACGTATAAAAATCATTCTTTAATATCGACACCACTTGTCCACTTAGGAATGAAT
Source organism: Papaver californicum (assembly GCA_023531435.1). Classification (NCBI taxonomy): domain Eukaryota; kingdom Viridiplantae; phylum Streptophyta; class Magnoliopsida; order Ranunculales; family Papaveraceae; genus Papaver; species Papaver californicum. The sequence goes on from JAJJMC010029998.1 coordinate 2,409,297, forward strand.
TCCTCTTTAGGAGATAAATATGGCTCGGTAATTAAAGATCGTAGTTAAATAGTCGCATTGAGAACATTATCAATAGCCTCCCCAGGAGCACTATTTTGATCCAGCATGATTGGCTTCCTCTATCAAGGAATATATTTTTTTTTTTTTTCATCAACAATTCAGATGAGTTGTACACGACTCAATTATTGTTAATTCATGGCATGCCCTGCAGGGACATAAACTAATGCCAAAATACGTGCAACAACAAATAAGTTTTAATTATTCTTCTTGTAAGAATAAAATGCTTCAAGCATATCATAATGAATGAATAACTTCTCCACCTTATACCGAATTGGTGCAAGAATTATGATGATACCAATTCATGACGTTCTTATAACGACTGCTTTCCTCCCTCTAACGGCGGGAAGTCTCATCATATCTAGTATTATTCATGCAAAATATATTATGGGTGAGTGACCTTGGATCCAAGTAGGTCATCCGATTTTTTTTTTTTTCTTCGGATTGTTCATCATAATATTACAATTAATAATTTTAAATCACACATGCTCATAGATGTAATTAAAATTTGACAGCGTATACTTTATCAGTGTGCACCCTGATTAGCATTTATTATAAACGATAGTCATATGCTCTTGTATTGGTACGTCTACCAAAATTTGAGCGGGAAATTTTGCTTGATTGGTACTAATCAATTAATATGTCGGAAACGTTTAATGATGTAAAAATTGTGCTCTTCTAGCAAAGAATATGACATATATTTTGAGTTTTGATAATAAAACCATTAACAAAAGTATAGATTGACGAGAGAAAAATAATAAAACCATTAACAAAAGTATTTAGTAATTATGGGCTACTTCGGGAACCCAGAATTTTATGGATACCTGAATCCAAAAAAATTCATAGACCACTTCTGGAGTCTATATTTATGGATTACTGCGGGAACCCACAATAATTTGGATAGCTACAAAAATTTATAATTTGCATGTTAGACTACTTCTGGAGTTAATAACATCCCATGGATTGCTTCTGGAATCCTTTTTTTTTTTTTTCAAGACCAATAATTAAAATAAACAAAAATCAAAATAAATAAAGAACATACACAGATACAGTACCAACATAATTTAAATATCAATTTCGTCATCTTCGGGTTTGACGAAATATTCATTGTCAGTGTACACGTGGACACATTATTTGTAAAATAAAATTGTTTAACATCAGGGTCATGTTGCTTCAGGAACCGCGGATAGAGACATGATGTCACTTTGTTATGGGTCACTTCAGGGACCGACCGATTAACCGAGTGAACTTATTTTGTCCATATTGTGTCACACTGAGTTCCAACTTCAGGTGGAACAGTTACAATTTTTTTTTTTTTTTTTTTTTTTTTTTTTGTTCCAGGAGATTATTATTGAGGAGGAAAAGTTAAAGTTGTGCTATCCTTCAAGGATACAACCTTTCCTCTTTGTAATGATGCGATACGCAATTATTGGTACCTTAAAGCGATATAAAATAAAATAAAATAAAATAAATAGATAATAATCCATCGACAAAATAAAAACTCATATATATATGATATAATTCACAAATATGCAATTTTAACTAATATATGGTATACATATGTATACGCATGAATCGATTATTTGTCTAAACAAATAGTAGCTGTGAATATATTACTATATTCAACTAAATCTTCATCTTATGAAAACCAAAAGTTTGTCAACTCATGAATATAAAGTAAAATATTTTGATTTTAGTTTTTCTTAAAAACAAGAAAAAAGATATATAGTATTTTACCTTATTGTGTAAGATTCATCACAATAGAAATTTGATCATCATCGTGGTCAATTGACGACCCTTGAAAAAAAAATAAAAAAAATAATAGGCAATTTCGATCTTATTAGATTATTTGAAGAAAAAAAATTAGCTCATTAACAAAGCGTGCTGATAACGTGTTATAAACTAAATCAAAAGATGAACTATTGCACAAAAAGAAGTATAGAGAGAATTTCTCATTACTAGATATTAGTATACATTACAAAGGAATGAGCCTCAATTTATAGGCTAATACAAGAGAGGATGATAAAGATAGCATTAACATTAGGAAGTAATGGAATGCATTCTCATAACTAAGGTATTAAACCTAAGTTATTACACTAAATGTGGGGGTTACCTAGAAGTGAAAGATGTGAAGAGGTGGAAGGGGAGATGATAAGGTGGTGGTGTAAGAGGGGTGTAAGAGTGGTGGAATCCACCAAAGAATTAATTTACAACAATTTTCACTTATAATGTTTAAACTTAGTTTTTGTTACTTTTTAAAATACCATTCTTGTCCTTCCCTCCCACTATTGGGTTCTTCTTCTTCTTCTTTCCTTTCTTCTTTCTTCCGCCTTCTCCTCCCAACCACCAACAACAGTAGCTCAACCGCCACCAAACCAGTGAGAAAAGACAGATCGATAACGCCATCATCTCCGTCTCCTCCACCAACACCTCCTTCTTTTTTTATTTTACTTTTATGTTCACCAACAATACCTCCGCCACCCATATACTCCACTAACAACACATCTGTCTCCTCCACCAACACCTCCTTCTCTTTCTATTTCTGATTTTATATTAACAAGACCTCCTCCTCCCCCCATCGTCTTATCCTCCTTATCTTTTCTTCCCCCATCACTACATGTCTAGATCCGCCACCAACATCACCTTCTTCCCCTCATTCTATTCTCTACAAACACCACCAACACCTCCAGATCATTATCGTCAAAAATCATCATCAAAAAATAATGATACATCATCATTGTTGAAATTAATGTTTGTGTTGGTGAAATGTCAGAAAAATGATGAAACCAAATTTGTTTTCATCAAATTTTATAAATACTAAACAACGTTGAAACTAATGTTTGTGTTGGTGAAAACAATAAGTTTTATTGAAATCAAATTTGGTTTCATCTGATTTTTGCCTATTTTTTTATCGTGAGACCAAAATTTTGACCAACGTTGAAACAAATGTTTTGTTAGTGAAAATAGTTAGTTTTTTTTAAAACCAAACTTGGTTTCATCTGATTTTTACCTATTTTTTTTATCGTGAAACTAATTTTTTCCTAGTTTATTCAGTTTGGCTTGTTTGGTTTTATTGTTGAAGTTGTGTTAGTGAAATGTCAACTTTATGTTGAAACCAAATTTGGTTTCAACATATTTTTGCCTAATTTTTGTTGTTGAAACCAATGTTGCTGGTGATATGGCAAGTTTTTAGTGGTGGTGTTGGTGGTTGGTGGTGGTGAGTGGTGCTGGGTATTAGTGGTGGTACTCGTTGGAGGTGTTGGTTTATGGTGGTGCTGGTGCTGGTTGGTGTTGGTTCTTGTTGCTACTGGTGGTGGTTGGTGGTGCTCGTTGATGGTGGTGGTTGGTGGTGCTGTTAGTTGGTGGTTGGTGGTTGTGTTGCTGCTGGTGGTGGTGGCGTTGTCTGGTGGTGGTGCTGGTTGGTGGTTGTGGGGTGGTGTTGATGTTGGTTGGTGATGTGGTGGTGGTGGTGGTGGTGGTGGATCTGCTGGTTGGTGGTGGGGTGGTGCTGATTGGTGATGGGGTGGTGCTGCTAGTGACGTTGGTGAGAAGAGAAAGATTTAAATTTTTGTTAATTTTGTATAACGTTAAAATTCTTTAAATAAGGTGGGGTTGATTTTTTGTTTTGGTTGGGCTAAATTAAAAAAAGGGTTAATTTAGACATATTATATTAAATGAGGTTTTTGTGTTATTTTTGTTTGGATGGGTTTTTTGGGGATAAATAGTGACACCTTTGGGGTTATAATCCACATCCTATTTTTTGAAGCATAAAATTTTACTAAACTAAACATGGATTACACGTGGGCATGTGGTACCCATAAAATCATTTGATACAACTTGGCCGTATTAAAAAGCAGACAAATACACTATTGCATCCGTATATAAATGTTTAACCCAGCAAGCGAGCCATCCCAATTAGAACCCCTTCCCAGTATCCAAATTATTGTGGAACTTACCATGTCCACCCAAAATACAACTTCTCTTGTGGAAAGCAATCAATGAAGGTCTACCCACCTTCTCCATCCTATCTCGCATCCAATTCACCAACTCCAATCTATGCCCCCGATGCACATCGAACCAGAAACAATTGACCACTTACCCCTACACTGTCCAATAACAACTTTAGCCTGGAACACCCTCCTCGCTCATCTCCCATACAACCATCATGCCAGTATTCCCCTCCCGATTTCTATAACTTCCCAAACAACCGTTTCGCAACTCTTAAAACAACCAGGCCCACCTCCAACCATAATTTCCTTCTGCTTTCTCTTCTGGTCTCTCTGGATAGCCAGAAATGAGCATATATTTTGACATACCCAATCAACATCGGATGATATTCTGTCAAGAGAACTTCAACAACAACAAGAATATTCCTTGGCAAAGGAGGCCCTACCCCCTATAACACCAGGCGATTCACCGATTACTATCCCGTCAAACACTCTAAGGAAAACAACAACCATCTCAGTAAGATGGAACAACCCTAGCTTCGATTGGATTAAAGTTAGCACAGATGGAGCAGCCGGAGGACACCCAGGCTTGGCAGGTGCGAGATTCATCTGCAGAAACTCAGAGACGAGAATGATCTTGGCACTAGCACAACCGCTTGGAATTACAACTTCCTTATCAGCTGAAACTTTGTCTATGTTGTTGGCCTCCAGAATTACAACAGAAAGAAAATGGCCAAAATTCATTTTCGAAACGGATTCAGAAAAACTCATAAGATTCTTAACATCTCCCAAGAAGACGCCTTGGTATATTTCAGGCGTGGTCAAAGAGATAAATCTAAGACTGTGCCAAATACCTCACTGCAGTATTCAACACAATTATAGAGAGGGAAACCAAGCAGCCGATGGACTCGTTAACCTAGCCACTGATGGCGGTCGGATAGGGATTTTGTCAACAAAAATATGGGACTAGACAATCCCAATTTTTCCCATACTTAATGTGAGTATAAGAAGGCATATTGCACATTGGCTAAAATTCATTCCTTATCACATGTAAAGTTGTCCCAATAATAAGATTACTGCTCCATGTGTTCACGTTAAGATTTGGGCCCAATAAATCCATCTCGATCAAACCCATTAGTATAAAGGGAAAAAAACGGTTTAGTCCAAAATGAGACTAAAATGTGCTAGTTAGTCCTGACCCATTCAACTAGGTACAAATTAGTCATTTATTTATTTAAATATGTAAAGTATAAAAATAACCCTCATGATTTATAATTTAGTCCAAAGTGACTCATGATGATGTCACTAATTTTGAATAATATAAAAATAATTTAGAAACAATTTATCTTTAGAACCGCTCGTCCAAAATTCACAAACTTTATATATTCGGAAAGCTCTTTCTGAGATCTACAAAAAGAATACTCATATGACTATAAATTTTCATTTTTAAATTTTTTTAATTTTCGCTTCATCGTTATCTGTTGATTACAAAATAGTACACATGCACAAAAATTTCATAAGCTTATGTAGTCATTTTTCACATGTGCACCACTTTGTACACCCTTGCAAAAAATGCATGAAATTGACCGTTCATACTCACACTCAGACCTACTTTGTTATGGTAATTACACTGGTGCACCAATATGTACCCCCTGCAAAACATGCATAAAATCGATCATTTATACTCACACTCATACCTACTTTTTCATCGAAATTACACTAGTGCACCAATATGTACACCCCTGCAAAACATGCATAAAACCGACTATTCATAGCAACACACAAACCTATTTTTTTATGGAAATTACACAGGTGCACCAATCTGCACACACCTAAAAAACATGTATTAAATCGATCATTCATACCCACACGCAAACCTATTTTTCATGGAAAATACACTAGTGCATCAATATGTACAGCCCTAGAAAACATGGAACAAATCAACCATATTCACCTACAAACAAATCTTTTTCATGGGAATTACACTGGTGCACCAGTATGTACACACCTACCCATATTGTACAAATATAACATGTAAAATCATATGGGTTTGAACCATTAACCTCCGCAAACCTTGTGATAGGCTTGGGCGCTCTACCATTTTGAGCTTGCGAGTCCATAAATTTAAGATCGAGTCTATTACAGTCATTTGAGAACTAATGTAAGATTTGAATCAGGTTGAAAATCCATTCTAAATCATTTTAGAAAAGATTAGATGGGTAATCCAATCTAAATCATACTCATACCAACGAAGCAATCCATATATCCTTGAGATATCACAAAGGTGTACAATTATGTGCACAACTACAGAAATCTAACAATCAAACATCCATGCCCATACAAAATAGACCATATATCCATGATATCACGGAGGTGTACAACTATGTACACACCTACAATAATATAACAAATCGAACATACATGCCCACAAAACAGTCCATATATCCATGAGATAACATATTGGTGTACAACTATGTACACACCTAAAATAAATATAACAAAAAGAACATCCATGCCCACAAAAGAAGTTCATATATCTTTGAGATATTACAAAGGTGTACAACTATGTACACACCTACAGTGTACATAGTTGTACAATAAAGTACACATGCTGTATCAAATGAAGATAATAATTTCTTCTCTCAATTCATCACCATGAACAAAAATAGTACAATAAAGTACACCTGAAAAACACAAAAAATGAAGATACAAATTAGTTTTCAATCATGTATATAGACACACACAAAAAACCCCAAAAAATCTAAAAATCAACCTAAATAAAATTACAAGTATGAAAAAAAGAAGAAAAAAAAAAAAGAAGAAATCCATAAAAATAACGATAAATCAAAAAATTAACTAACCTTTCTAATTGAAGATGAAGAAGAAATTTTTCGATTTATTTTCTCTCTCCAAAGGAAGAAGAAAATGAAAAAAACGCATACAACAACAATCAAACCTCATATCTATCTTCTCGAATCAAAGATGAGGATGCAGAAACTATGAAATTAAAACGGGAAAGAAGAAGATGATGAAGAAATCTCGGATCCATTTTTCTCTCCACAAGAAGAAGAAGAAAAAAAAAACAACCAAAATCTAGTTTCTCTCTCTACAATAGTAATATTTGTTTTCTCCCTCTTCAAAAATTAAATTATAGATTTTTATTAAATAAATCACTATATATGGAATGATAAAGGATACTTATGGAAATAAGAAAATATGAATTTCTTTGGATCGGACTAACCCGTGAGAAATATGACCAAAATGCATATATTTTTGTAAAAAAGGACTAGAGTGTATAAGACTTTGTGGGATAGTATTAGACTGTCTAAAGCCCAATGCAAATAGGACTAATTGTTAACTCCTACTAATATAAAATCAGTCGGAGAAGAAATTACTAAAACGTTGACCACTTTACTAGCCTTGACTTTTACAATTCATGTATCACGGATGCTCGCACCTCGAGATAGACGAGAGGGTAACTGGATATGACTTTCGATTATTTTACGATAAAATTCCACATTTAAGTCCATCGAGCTTTATTTATTAAAAACTGCAAAACTAAACAAAAACCGTCAAATTTGTACAAAACAGAGAAATAATAAATTTAAATTAAGATGTAAAAATGATCTGTGTTTACACAATCATCAAATACCCCCAAACCTATATTTTTTTAGTCCTCGAACAAAAACTAAAGATGAGAATTATTCTAAAAATGAAATAAAAATCCTAACTCACTTTCGTAGGAATCACGACTACACTTATCACGTGAGCAAGCCGTTAAACTTTTCTAGGTGACCCTAGAAGACGAGTGTTGTCTCGTGAGGGTTTACAATAGGTATACCTAGAAAACCTTTACTTCAACTTCTAATTAGTCATATGTGTCCAAAAAGCTATGAGGATATAAAGTTTCTCCTCTAAATGCCAAGTAATTAGAAGTGCCATATAAAATACATGCTAATATGCTTAATCAATGAAAGAGAGAAAGTGTGACGAGTTGAACCAGTGCCAAAGATGTCTTTTGCCAAATGGACGGAATAACAGAGCAACTGAATAAGCATTTCGCCTCGATTCTGCCTCACCATAGGGTTTATGAATTTACACTCAAAAAACGATTGGAGAGAGAATACTTACACACTACTGATGGTAACGTTTTTTCTGATTTTCTTTTTATGTTGATCTCGAAGGAAAAGGTATCTGATGACTTCTTAGGAAATTGACCATATATGAGGATGGGAACATACTCCCACCTTCTAGTCTCACACTCTCTCATAGTGTTCAATAGAAACAACTCTGTCTTCAGTCTTCAACTTCAACCCTTGATAATAAACCCTTGGAACTTGTAGAACTTTACTATTTTTCTTCGATCAATTTTTGTTTTGAAACTTCCTTTTGAATTTCTTATTCTCCATGGCTTTTCCTAATAAGTTTATTACACAATTTTATTTTATTTTATCTGTTTTATTATTTTTTTAATTTTTTAGAGAAGATTGATACAACATATGAAAAAAAATATAAATTATACAAAAAAAAAACTTTACCTGCCAATAGAAAAGGATTTTTGCACTTGAATCTTCACAACTGTTGGTACAAAAATCTTCAAAAATTTACATCTTTTTTTTCCTTTGTCACTTTGAATATGTAATGTTTTTTTCCTTTTGTTGCTTGTGGACCTTAATGTCTTCAACTTCTTCATGAATTGGAGTTCCTCCGCTTTTTGATGATGTTGAGTTTCTATTGAGAGAAAGTTGTAATTCTGTGACTGAGACTACAAGATGATGTTAGTCCTGATATCACCCTCATGGTGATAATAATTAGGACTCAGAGATGAAAAAGTGCTGAAAGTGGTGCGGGGTTAATTAGCTCATCATTCTACTCGGAGTTCAGGCAGATGAAACTCTCTGAGAGGACAGTTGAAGGTTTGGTGCCTCACTCAAAAAGGGTAGTCTCCACTAATGATTGGTTAGTTATGTCTTTCTGCATTTTCTTTTGGCCTAATTATCTCCATCATAGATGGTTGGATACGTCACGATTTTTCTTTTATAGGTTAAGAACACAGATGTAGTTTTTTTCTAACAATTCTAATTTCCATCTTTTTTTTGGGGGGGGAAGCAGTATGTAAACTTAGCTAAAAGGATACCATGTGACTTTAAAAGTTAGAAATTGTGGTACAATTTTCTTTCCTCCCTTACCCCAAACTTAAATTGAATATAGTCCTCGATGTTTTAAAGATAAATGATTGAAAGCATGAACAAAGAGAAATAATGAACAACGTAAAAGAGATATGGAAAGATACCAACATTGTGTACCAAACGCATATGGTTTTCCTCTCATAGAGCTTTAAGTTTAAAGTCTTCATCCAGACCACGAAAGGATTAGTCACAATTTCCGAATCATATAACAATAATCGAAATAGTTGCGGATCCTTAAATCAATCGGATTTGACTCACACAGTTGACCACGTGGAATAATGAAAGTGGTGTTCATTCTCAGTAAAATGTGCCGATTCAGATTTTCTATAATAATTAGGCTTAACTTCAAAATTTAATAACTGACACATTTGAAATTCATACGTTACCATATTTGGCGGGGGAAAAAACAATCTTGGTATCATGGCCTCGGTAAACCACATCAACAAGATGATTAGTTTCTAACAAATGAAGTTCATTCTGGATATTATTATCCGGCTCTGAAAATAATGTACAAAGATAATCACATAGGATGGTATAGGCACATACGTCAAGTCCCAAGTGAGGGACTATTCTAAGAGTCAAAAGTAAACCACAGGGATAATGATATTCACCCTCAAACCTAGAGTAGTTCATGTCCTTAGATAAACTAGTCATAATTTCCTTAATTTCTAAATTATCAGATTTAGGAAAATGGTAAATTGATTCTTCTAGGTTATAATCAGATGGGGTACCTTTACCCACATTTAAATTCTTTACAAGTCTATCATCTTAGCCAGAGACTATGGTCTTTAAATCGTTGGACTCCAAAACACTAGTCTCATGATAAACATGTTCCTATAAATAATCATCATAGTCATAATAAAAAGGAATTGTTATATCTCATGACATAATGGTATTTTTAGTCCAAACCTTTTCCTTTTAAATAGGTGAATAATTGTTAACATCGTTAAGATTGGAGTTAGAAACAACATTATAATCAGGATACTCGATTGTTGGAATAATTTCCTCATCATTATGACTATAAATCTTAAATTCTTCATTAACCCTATCTTCATCTTCATCTAAACGTGTATTAAGTTCATTGAGAAAAGTATTTAAAGATACAATTCTTTTTGTCATCTTCAGTTCATTTTCAACTAATTGATTGAGTTTATTATTCAAAGAATCAAATAAAGAATCAAGAATTTATGAAGTTTCCATGAAACACTGAAGGGAATCTTCTAATGAAATACTTTCATAAGAAGAATCATGTGGAAATTGTTTGATTAAATCCTCCAAAGATGGAGAACACACATTATGATCATTACAATATTGCTCATTTACCCGTTCGCACGACCGGTGAGTGTGCGAATAGTAATTGGGATCACCATGGTATGAACCATTACCTTCAGAGGGATGGTAGTGGTCCCAAGTACTATCTACACTATAATCATAGTACAGATTATGTCCAATTTGAAATTCAGGTCGAAAGTCATTGTATTGGCCCTCATAATACCAGTTCGACATTTTTTTCGTACACGTGCAAATGTAGGGTTGACTAAAATAGTTAAGCTCAAGTTACCTTAGCAAATTATACCTACATTCAAAGACTGGTCAAAGGTACGAGGCTAAGGCATGTAGAATTTCAGGCCCATGGGACGGATTCAGCTTACTGTTCCACAGTTTTTTCTAAACTCGGTAGTCTGACGATGCAATATGGTATATTTTTATTTAAATAAAATAAAATAAAAATTTCCTAATATAATTATTTATAAAATAAAATAAAATCTACGATTTTACTTACCTTAGCGGGCAAATCTTGTTTTCCACTTATAGTTTCCACCAAAATCTACACACCAAAATAAGAAAACACCCAGAATAAAATCTAGAAAATAAAATAAAATAAAATAAAATAAATAAAAAATTTATAAGCAAACCTAATATATACAATATTTAACATATATTAAAAATAATAATTTCATTCAGTCCCCGGCAGCGGCGCCAAAAATTTGATGTGATAAGAATATAGACGGCAAGTGTACGACTATTGATGAGATAGTATACAAAAGACGAGTCGTTCCACTGGGACTAAATTATTGTTATCTCTAATTTACTATTTAATTATGCTAAAAGATAAAAATAAATGAATTAAGAAAATAGTAAAAACCACTAAAAAGAATAAATAAACTATTAAGAGAAAATTATGGTTTTCGGACTCCACCAAATTAATTATGTAAAACATCTATTTCATCTCTAGAAAATATTCATACTATTACTCAAGACAATATCAAAACCAATCTCATGTCTTGAAATATATTACGGTTAAAATAATAATTATAAATTATGTTGTATCAAAACAATATAATCTCTTTCGTTTATAAAATATCAATAGCCGATGACTATTTATAAACATTAGAAAATGAAACTTAATACGAAGAGAAATTAATAAAACAATTAAATTTTAAAAATAATTTGTTAAAAAATATATGAGTTTTTTTATTTAATAAAAATAGCTTCTTTAGTAGCCCTAACACAAGAGCTAACTTCCTATTACAACTACCTAAAGAGAAGATAGAAAAGAAAGAAGAAAGAAAAGAAAAAGAATAATGTTGGTCTAGGCTCCGACCAACTCCCCCCTCGAATGAACTGCCCGAATTCCTCTTTATACCTCCCTCCACGTTCATTTACCATAGGTGTAATATGTGCACATCCAGATAACGTATGCAAGGTAAGTGTAGTTACTTATCGTCATTTCCTTCCCATAACACCCATTTGCTTCAAATACCCAACCTTACCTCATTTCATTTGAATAAGTTACAAGTCCTTTGACTTTCCTTTTTAATCTTAATTAGACCCAAAGGTGTCGACATATAATTAATTCCTTCCCATTTCATTTTGTCCATGAATGATAAGATATCAGCTCCTTTAACTTATTTCATCCATTTCCAACTCTTAAGTATGGACAAAAAAATATAAAAGAAAGTATGAACTTGCCAAATCATAATTACCTAGCATATTACATTTGGACCATTTGTTCCAATGTTCACAACAACATTTCTTTCACTTCCCAATTGCCGACCCATAAATTAATGCCTTTTCAACTTCCATATTTAAATTTGAGACATGTCTGATAAGAGGGAAAGAATGCATTTAAAGAGGAAAAGATTGTGAGGAGGGATCCCAAATTATTGAGGAGGGATTGGCTTCTTAAATCTAAATAAAATATCTAAAATACCCCTTAAATGAATTATTATCTCTATTTTAGGAAAAAAGTTACAATCATTTTTTTAAATTGGTATATTTTTAGACTAAAATGAAAAAGTGATAGTAACACTTTTTCAGAAACGAAAGAAATATAATTTTTACCTAACTAATCTGTTTCCCTTTCCTTAAACCTAAAACCTTCTTTCAACCCACAGAGACTTTAGAATTTATGATCAAACATAATTCCAAAACCCAAAACAATTGATGTGTATCTTCTTTAATCTACCACTATCACTACCACTAGCTATAGTCCTAGTAGGAAAAAAAAATCACTTGACAAATCAGCGAAATCAACATTGCTTGAGATTTTTATATGTCTAAAATCGGTTCTATATATTCGTTATTAAGTTCTCTACATCATATGTTACTTTGATGATTAGTGATTAAGGATTTATTAATTTTTTATTTGTTTGATTTTTTTCGGTCTTAATTTCCCTTTAATATATATACATCATTAGATCATTAGACATCAATTAGAATGGTTTACATCATAAAGTATTCTATAGATGATGATGCAGTTGAATTCTAAAGAGAATTCAATAAATCTCAGTTAGATTAAGATTGTGGAGAAAGGGAGTGAATTAGTATATTTAGGATAGGATTGGCATTAAAAAAATATTTTTTATTTTTATGTAATTTGACTTTGACCTTAGCTTGATAAGAGTTTGACCAGATTATTTTTCTCCTCGGATCTATTTTTTCTCTCCTAATATTTTTTCTCTCCTAATAACAGGACTCTTAAATGTGAGTATAAGAAGGCATATTGTATAGTGGCTGAAATTCACTCCATGTCACATATAAAGTTGTCCCAACAATAAGATTACTGCTCCATGTGTTCAAGCCAAAATTTGGGCCCAATAAATCCATCCCGATCAAACCCATTAGTATAAAATCATATGGAGAAGAAATTATTAAACATTGACCACTTTACTAGCTTTGACTTTTACAATTCATGTATCACGGATGTTCGCGCCTTGAGATAGTCGAGAGAGTAACTGGAGATGACTTTTGATTGTTTTATGGTAAAATTTTACATTTTAGTCCATCGAATCTAATTTATTAAAAACTATAAAATGAAATAAAAAATTGTTAATTTATATAAAATAAAGAACAAATAAATTAAAATTAAAATATAAAAATAAAGTGTTTACACACTTATCAAGTCCAGGTAGAAATCTAGTCATGCCCATCCTTTGATAGACTCCTGGTTCCGCCAATGAGTAGCACGTTAATCATGCCATCAACACTTTTTTAGTCTTTTAAGCAGGGTTATACATGGTATGATATAAACCGTAACACGGCACCGTACTACACCGTTTAAGCCTAAACCGAACTATACCGTCTATCAACGGCTTGACACGGTTTTAATTTTGTAAAAACCGTTGATCTTGGTATGATTCTGGTTTAGCACAAAACCAAATCGAAAAACCACCGGTAAACCGTTAATATTAGTCATTATATTATTTCATTTATGACCATTAGAATATGACCTAAACTGATTAATTCCACTCCTTTCTCTTTACTCTTTATTTTATTTTTTTTTCATTTTATAATTAGTTGTACTGTAAAAGTATATTCTCGAATAAGATAATATTGGAATTAGTCAATCTAAATCAACTCCACACTCCATGAACAGAAACAGTTTCATCCTTCGGTTGTTTGTTTACTAATAATTACATTAATAATTAATGAGATGTCATGTAGATACTCATTAAGAAGTGTACACTATGATAAACTAATCTAACCGTGTATAAGACATGAATTATGAACGGCTATTGTGACTCATGTGTACAAAATACTAATATTATTTTTAATTTTGAAAAACAAAATGTTTTTGAAAAACCAATGGTTTTATACCAAACCATCTCATCCAAAACCGTACCAAACCGCTTATGAAATGGTTTGACATGGTTTAAAAAATTTAAAAACTGTTACCCTTGATTTTGGTTTTGGTTTCATCTAGAACTGTACCAAACTGTACCATGTAAAGCCCTACTTTTAAGTAACACGTTAAACATGCCATCGACACTCTTTCAGTCTTTTAAACATGCTACCGACTAATCCTCTTCATTATCTATTAATTAATTATGTTTTAATTTATATATTCCAATTCTAAAGTCTTCGATGCAATTGCAAGTAGTACAGTAGACCCAAGCAGAAAAAAATAATATAACAAAAGTATAATTTACTACTCATCATGCGTGTCTCCTTCTATGCAAACTATCTTTACTGAACATTATTAGGCCTCTGTTTGTTATTCATCTTCATTACCCTATAAAAGACCCTTCAATATCCCATCCTTTCCAAAAGTCATTCTAAGTTTCTTACTTAGCCTTAAAAAAAGAACAAAAAAAGAACAAAAAAAGAAAAAACATAGCCAAAATTTCATTATATATCTTATACACGTATATAAACCTATCTTGTTTGCGGTTAAGATGGTATCGGAGCGATACCCATGTTCGAAACACGTTTGTGTTATCGGTGCAGGACCATCCGGACTCGTAGCAGCCAGAGAACTAAGAAAAGAGGGTCACACTGCAATAGTTTTGGAACAAAACTATGATATTGGAGGGCAACGGCTGTATGAACCAAGAGTTGAAAATGAACATCCACTGGGGAAGAACGATACCCTTAAAGTTCATAGTAGTATGTATGCTTCTCTAAGACTTACTTCACCAAGAGAAATAATGGGTTTTAGTGATTTTCCTTTCTTGATTAAAAAAGGTAGAGATATGAGAAGGTTTCCTGGTCATAAAGAACTATTTTTGTATTTAAGAGATTTTGTGGAATGGTTTAAATTAAGAGATATGATTAAATTCAATATTAAAGTTGAATATGTGGGTATGTTAGAATTTGTTAAATTCGGGAAAGAAAAATGGATTGTTAGATCTAAAGATAGAAAACGTGATGAGAAATCTATCGAAGAAGTTTTCGGTGCTGTTATTGTAGCTACTGGTCATTACTCTCAACCAAGGTTGCCAAACATTAAAGGTATATATGCCCTTGTAATTTTAAGTGTCATTTATGTTTTTTCGTATCGATTATTCTCTTAACTTCTTCTTAATGTTATTATATACATATGAAAGGAATGGATTTGATAAATGTCAGTCTTTGTTATTATGAATATATTGTAAACAGATGAATAAACGACAGTCTTCTCATTTCTCAATGTGAAAATATTATTTTTAATGTCATAACCTGCCTGGTACAGATAACCAGAATATTTATATCACATGTCAGTGATACAGTTGTACACTACTAACTCTACATCAACCGACTCTGACCATTGACTAACAGGATTTTATTGGACTAAACATGGACTTGACTTTAGTTGATTGATGACTCACTAATACTCCCCCTCAAACTGTTGAGAGAGTAACCAAAAAACAGTTTGAATACAAAAACAGAAAGAAAAATTCAGGAACATAAACTTCACGTCACAGCAGGAACAAAACAATCCACAGCTTCGTCTGTACCTAACACCCCTGTACACCCAAACAACATTTCTAATAGCCTGGAAAACTGAGGCTTGCACAACCCTTTGGTAAAAATATCAGCTAACTTCCCTTCACTTGCCACATGATGGAGCTTCAAGAAACCTTTATCAACCAGCTCCCGAACCGCATGGTAATGTACCTCTATATGCTTTGACCTGGCATGAAACACCGAATTAGTTGCCAACGAAATAGCACTCGTATTATCACAAAAAAGATGAACAGGTTCTAACAATGGACAATGTAATTCCTGCATCACATAAGATATCCACCGCATTTCTGCTGCAGCCACAGTGATGCACTTATATTCTGCCTCAGCTGAGGACTTTGAAACTGTCGGTTGTTTCTTAGACGACCAAGCAACAATAGAAGACCCATAAACACCACAAATCCAGAAGTGGATCGCCTCGTGTCAGGACAACCGCCCAGTCAGAGTCCGAAAAAGCCCTTAGACTCTGCAGATTACCTGACCTCATTGTTATCCCAACACCAACACTGCCCTTTAAATATCTAAGTACTCTTTTTACCAATAGGAGATGAACATCAGTTGGAGCCTTCATAAATTGCGAGACATAGTTAACATCAAAACTTATATCAGGCCTGTTCATTGTTAAATACTGCAGACTCCCAACTATGGTTCTATAAGCAGCAGGATCAGGTAAAGCAGTACCCTGATGTATAGAAGCCCTATTAGCCTTGGTGACAGGAGTCGCACAAGGTTTACAGTCTAACATATGAGCTTTGGTTAACAAGTCAACAGTGTATTTATTCTGAGTTAACACCAAAGAATCAGATTTGCGCACAACCTCTATACAAGAAAATAATTTAGCTGACCTAAATCCTTCATAGAAAATTTTAACTGCATAGCTCTAATCAACTCATCTATCAGCCCATCTGACGTACCAGTCAGAATTATGTCATCCACATAAACTAAAAGAATCAGCATTCCAGAATTAGTATTGTACACAAACATAGATTGGTCAGAAACAACCTTTGAGAAACCATATGCGATAAGAAAAGCACTAAAAGCATGAAACCAAGCCCGAGGAGCTTGTTTGAGACCATACAAACTTCTCTTGAGCTTACACAAATACGAAGGAAAATCTGGATGTATGAATCCCTGTGGCTGTGTCATATAGACATGCTCCTCTAAAGTACCATGCAAGAATGCATTTGACACATCCAGTTGACGGATACTCCAGTTCTTAGTAATTGCCATGGTAAGAACAATCCTCACAGTAGCAAACTTCACTACTGGGCTAAAAGTGTCATAGTAATCTATTCCTTCTAGTTGTGTATTTCCTTGAGCTACCAGTCTAGATTTAAACATGTCCACTTGTAAATCCATTTACATCCCAAAATGTTCATCCATGGTTCAGGTGGGACATATTCACATGTGTCATTTTCAACTAAAGCCATCACCTCGTCCTTCATAGATGAAACCCATTTCGGAATCCTAGAGGCCACCTTATAGCTCCTTGGCTCAGTAGTAATGGTTAACAGAGAATAATAATTGTTAGGAATTGAATTGGTAACAGTAGAATATGAAACATGATCTGGAAAATGCTTTTGTTTAGAAATACTACTCTTGGATCTAGTGATAATTATAGCTGGAGTCGGAGATCCTAGATCAGTGATAGGAGGCAACTCAGAAACCACTGAAGTTGGTAAAACAGACTCAGACACAGATGAAAACTTTGAAGCAGACTCAGAAAAATAGAAGTTTTCTTCATCAAACACCACATGTCTTGAAATGTGAGTCTTTTTAGAAACATGATTAAAACACTTGTATCCTTTGTGAAAAGAACTATAACCAATAAAAACACACTTTATAGTTTTTGGTGACAACTTATCAGATCTGGAATGACCTAAAAATGGAAAACAGATGCAACCAAAAACTCGTAAAGCAGCATAATCTGGATCAGATTGAAATAAAACTTGAAAAGGAGATTGAAAGTTCAAAATTTTGGTTGGTGTTCTGTTTATAAGAAAATTGGCAGTTAGGAAAGCATCAAACCAAAATTTCTTTGGACAGGAAGCATAAAACAGTAGAGTGTTCCCCATTTCAGTTATATGTTTGTGCTTTCTTTCAGCTCTACCATTCTGTTCAGGAGTTTTAGGATAGGAAATTCGAAGTAAAATTCCACTATTGTCTAGAAAACTCATAAATTGACCTTTAACAAGCTCAGAAGCACCATCTGTTTGAAAGCATTTGATTTTTGTAGAAAATTAATTTTCTGTATGAGTTTTGAAATGTGAAAAACAGGAAAGAGCATCTGACTTGTTAGTCATTGGATACAACCAACTATATCGACTGTAATCATCCACAAAAACAATATAATATCGAAAACCAGAGAGTGAAGGAACAGGAGATGCACCCCAGATGTCACGATGAATAAGATGTAAAGGTGTTTGAGCATGAGATTCAGATAAATGAAAAGATAAGCGTTTACTCTTTGCAAGCTGACAGGGATGATAAAGAACATCGATGTCAGATGAAGCAGAAGAGACGTATTTCTGAGACTGTAAGATCTTTAAAATTTTAGATGATGGATGACCTAACCTATAGTGCCACACAACAGATGAAGATGAAACAATAGAAGAAGCAAAAGAAGAAATACACGCAGATGAAGAGGATTTGAAATTGGATAGAGATTGTTAACCATTCTACCCTGAGCCAACAGAGAGTTATCCTTTAAACATCTGATCACATAGCCACTCGGATGAAATAGAAAATAACATCTATGCTCTTTAGTAAAACTAGCCACTGATAGGAGATTAGGTTTTAACTCAGGAACAAAAAGTATTGTGTTCATCATAAAACTAGTTTTAGATGTGTGCAATAAAGAAGTTCCATGATGAGTAATAGATAGTTTGTTACCTGATCCCACCAGAACCTTCTCCTTGCCAGCATAAGGAGAAGTATGAATCAGGATAGTACTATCACCAGTCATATGCGAAGATGCTCCACTATCAGCAATCCACGTTGATGAAGAGATGCCAGGTACCGTCTTTGGATTACCAAAATCACCCGTACTGACATGAAAACTAGTGAAATCTTGCTCAATCTCAACAACATTAGCAGCACCACCATTAGACACACTGTTATGCTTCGGAGGTGTATAACGAAAATAACATCTGCTTGCATAATGTCCTTTTCTTCTACAGATTTGGCATTCAATACTTGAATAATCAGCCTGAGATCTTCTTGCACCATTGGAATTAAAAGTAGGGATCAAACTATAATGTCTATTAGATGTTATGGAAGAAGATAGAACTGGATTTGCTGTTGATGGTCTGTATTTCCGAAAGTTCTGATTGTGACCCGATCTTGAATGAGAATAGACATTCTTGTTGTAGAAGGCTGAAGAATTTTGAATCTCAAGACTTGCTATGTTTTGATCATGTAGCCACTGCTCATGTATCAGTAAACGAGCTTTAAGTTCAGAAAACACATATGTTGTCTCTAATGATACGCAGAGATTACAAAATTATCGTAATCCCTGCCTAATCCATTCAGAATATGCATAGATAGATCTGAGTCACTGATCTTCTCACCAACAGCAGACAGATTTTCAGACAACATCTTGATGTTATGCAGATAAGCAGTAATGGATTGATTCCCTCTCCTGATCGTACTCAGTTGATTTCACAACATTCCTTTGCGTGCAGCAAACTGTTGCTTGAAGGTTGTGTCAAGAAACTGCCATATTTCCCTTGCCGAAGATAGACCAAGAACATCATTAGAAATATTAGCTGAGAAGGTTGCTTTTAGACAACTGACTACAAATCTGTTTTTCTCCATTGTATCCATCTTGGATTTAATGAAGAAACACCATCTCTAATAATATTTGACTGTGGCTCTTCTACTTCAGCATTTACATAACTGTAGAGATCTGTTGCGATCAAAACAGACTCAAACTGATCTTTCCAAATCAGATAGTTTGTTGCATCAAGCTTTATCGAAATCAGATTCGTGATATTTGTAAATGGAAGATTAAATGTTGTTGAGACATCAGATTCCGCAGTTGTATTTGTTGTATTCCAGGATTCACATCTATTTGCCATGCTTCTTGTTATAGGCATGAAACAATTACAACGATGATATCAATGACGAAAAACAAGATCAAGAATGAAAGATCTTATCAATATTGATTCTGATATGATATTAAGGATGAAAACAAGATCAAGAATGAAGGATTTAACAAAATTATTTTTGATATGATATTAATCGGAAACAGATCTGTTGAAGAAAACAGAAAGTGAATGAATGAAAGATGACAAAATGAAGAACGAAAGCTCTGAAGAATGTTATGAAAATATTTTGAGAGAAACTCTGAGAGAGAAAATATTTGTTGATTTAATCTTCTGAAGTGAGAAAATGGATTTGATATTGAAAACAAGTTAATAGTCTCGGTAGTTACACGAAATAACCTCGGAACTTACACGAAATGAACCTATCCATTAAATCTGCTGAACCACGCCATTAAAGTTGCTGACCATGCTGTCGACGCCATTAAAGAAGGCTCTGATACCATGATAAATGTCAGTCTTTGTTATTATGAATATATTGAAAACAGATGAATAAATAACAGTCTTCTCATTTCTCAATGTGAAAATATTATTTTTAATGTCATAACCTGCCTGATACAAATAACCAGAGTATTTAAATCACCTGTCAATGATACAGTTGTACACCACTAACTCTACATCAACCGACTCTGACCATTGATTAACAGGACTTTATTGGACTAAACATGGACTTGACTTTAGTTGACTGATGACTTACTAATAGGATTCATGGAGCAGGAAGCAAATGCATAGTCATATTTATAGGATTCCTGATCCATTTCGGAATGAGGTTGTTGTGGTTGTGGGGAACTCATTAAGTGGAACAGATATATCAATGGAACTAGTTGGTGTTGCAAAAGAAATTCATCTAAGTGCCAAATCTCTTGAAATCACTGAGGGTCTATCAAAAGTTCTTTCTAAACATAAAAAGCACTTACTCCTCCATCCACGGGTAATTAGTACTAATACTCATTTTAAACATCAAATTAATCAAAAAAAATAAACTAACTCGATACAACCTTGGATTTGAAAGTAGAGTCCCTTCGAGAAGATGGACGAGTTTTGTTTGTTGATGGCTCTTGGATTGCTGACTCAATTATTTATTGCACAGGGTACGTACCGTATAACCTGATGCACCTCCATATCTTAATATTTATCGTAAAGAGGCCGTCAAAACCATAAAGCATCATCTAATAAATTTGATTTTGTGTAGGTACTCTTATTCCTTCCCGTTTCTTGACACTAAAGGAATGGTGGTCATAGATGATGATAGAGTAGGACCTTTATTTGAACAAACGTTTCCTCCTTCACTTGCTCTTTCTTTCTCTTTTGTTGGCATTCCTAGAAAGGTACTATTGCACCAAATAACTTAATTAATTCTTGCTTAATTATTAATCTTATTATCTTCCGATTTGCCTCGGATATTTATTATCTTTTCCGTTTTTGGTTTTCCTTTGACTTGGTTGTCGATTGAAATGACATAGATTTGTTTTATGTACAAATTACTCATGAAAATTAATAAAAATTTTTGTTTATACATAATGGTGCCATAGTGTACTTATGAAAATTAAGATTAAAATTTCATATATACGTACTTGCTTTATCTTAATGTAGATCATAGGGTTCCCTTTCTTTGAATCTCAAGCAAAATGGATAGCTCAAGTATTGTCTTGCAAAAGAACATTGCCATCATGGGAAGATATGATGGAATCCATTAAAGTGTTTTATAAATCAAGGGATATCGAAGGAATACCAAAACATAATACTCATGATATTTGTAGTTTTGAGGTAAATTCGACTAATCTGTACTTCATAATTTTCGTGATTACAACAAAATAATTATCCTGTGTTTTAATTTGTTGGATACATATCTTTGTGCAGTATTGTGAGAAATATGGAGATTATTGTGATTTCCCACATTTAGAAGAATGGAGGAAAGGACTTTGTATGGCAGCTCTAACAAACTCATTTGTAAACTTGGAAACATATCGCGATTCTTGGGATGATGATGAACTGGTTCAAGAAGCTCATCATAGTCCTCATTTCACCCAACTTGGACCTGAAGCATTCGATATGTAATCAAAAATTTGTTCACAATTTGTTTTCCAGTTTTTTATTTAGAGTTTCACAATTTCGTTTTTCATTTATGTCTTTTGGGCGTATTAACGAAAGGTAACTATCAAGTTTTTCTTTAGGGGTATTCATCAAGTTGAATGCTAATGAAAAACTTGATAGGTTGAAAAACAGGATAACATATATAAATCGGTTCAGGTAACTGTTGGACACTTCAAACAACCTATACTCCCATGTCCGGTTAGTAATTTAAAATTTGGTAAATATATAAATATTATATGGATTTTTAAAAGTTAAATACGGCCAAAATCCAATCAATGAAACATCATGCATATATATATTGGACGCAATAATCAAAATGAAAAAAATTCAAATAAATAAAAATTATTGATACTTAGCTCTTTTGTATTGGAAGTAGGGTTGCACATCGGGTGGGTCGGGTCGGGTTTGGCCTCACCCGCATCCGACCCGCCAGTTAGCCGGTAACTTGTTTTTTCACCCATACTCAACCCTCCGTAGGACGGGTCGGGTGCGGTCACCCGCCCAGACTCCTCAAATCCTGTAAAAGATGTTGTTCTTTTTCTAAATCTAAACTTCTAACTTCTAAACCCTCTTAAGCCTGACCAAACAAGAACGATTTATGAAGGAAACCAAATACAAGTCATTATGAAAGTCACTATGAAAGAAACCAAATACAAGTCATTAGAACAACTGCATCAAGCTTGCTTGTGAGGCTGTGGAGAAACAAACACTGTCGGTGGCTCAGGTCCTCTAGAGGGAAAATTGTGAGAGTTGGGCGAAGATTTAGCACCCAGGAGTACTTTTGCCACCCATGAGTATTTTTGCTCCCTAAAATACATAAAAAAGTGGAAGATTTAGATCAAGCCATATCCGAGCACAAGTTTTCCCATTCGAATAATTGTTAAAATTAATATAATAAGCATATGAAATGACTAGAAATAATAATCAACTTGAATAAGAAGACGAACGATAAACCATACCTTTGAGGTAGCATCTTGAAGAAGAGATTCAACCTGCGTGTTTCAGAAAATCACAGACGATCAATATGGATCTCACAAAAAAATAGTCAACAAACACTTCAGAGTTAAACAACATCTAAAGCGTTAATATACTGAGTCTTTGGTAACTCTCTCAGTGGTGATTTGTCTGAGATTTAGTGTTTTATGCAAAACATAGAACACTTAAACTTTGCAGACATGATCCACAGAAGTTAATGCTACGCTATCATCCATATCCCTCATAGAAAAGGACATTAATAGTTTTAATGCTGTTAAAAATTAGAAACAAAATAGACAAGCTAGGCAAATCATGCTCGTTTGGTTATTACATGATTAAGGTAGAAGCAGATCATAACACTAACATGTGACTCAGGAGACTTCCTAGCATGCAAAAATATATTTGACCTAATTAACTATTATTGGGTTTCCTTTTTGCACATCCTAATCTTCAGCCACCTGAAACTGACCTTCTACGCAATACTGAACTTGCCTAAATCTAATGAAGCATCATTCTTTCTACTGTGTGAATTTACTTTTCTCTACTATGGTTTACCTTCTGGTTACTAGAGCTAACCTACTGAATCAACTACAAATAGTTCTTCGCAACATCCAAAGAGACAGATAAGATTATTAGGATATCGAATTCCTGATAAGCTCCAACAAGAGTACTCAAAAGCCCTAACTTCACAAACATTAATTTCAAATTAGGGAAAAGTTATTTATCAAATTAAACCTTCTGAGCATCAAAATCACTCAGAATTAATGAAACCCATAATCAATTGCTACTCAATCATGTAATTATACAAACACAAATTTCAATTAGGGCAAAAAAAAATAATTTAAAGCAAATACAGATACAATACCTGATAGAGATTCGAGAAGAAACAAGATGAAGAGAAACAAGGTGGTGGTGATGATTCTTGTGTTCAATTGCTTGTCGCGGTGGTGGTGGTGGTGTGCTATGTAACCTTTGTTTACAGTTGATGAAGGAAGAGAAAATGAATGAGCTGTTTAGAAGTAGAACTTTAGAGTCGATGTAGTTTGAAGACTGGAAAATGAATGGTGGGTGGGTGGGTCGGGTCGGGTGAGAGGATCTATCACCCGAACCCGACCCGCCAGAATACGGGTTAAAAAAAAAACACTCGCACCCGACCCGTTCATCGACGGGCCGGGTAAAATTAGGCGGGTACGGATCGGGTTGGCGGGTTGGGTCGGGTTTGTGCATCCTTAATTGGAAGTGATCGATTTGATGAACGGATAAGCTCCCCAGATCTCCGCAAAAGCAACATGGCAAAACTTTGAAAAACAGAGTGAGTCACGTGTTCAACACGCTGTCCTTAAGACATTAGCGCCCGGCTACACCCAAAAATGATGCTATAGCCTCCACAGGGCGGATGCCTCCAGGATAAAACACCCTACTACACCTACTACTAGCATATGCAGTAGATGCTCAACTTGAGCTTGGCAACTCCGAAAAAAAACCTCAAGGAAAATCTCGAAAACTTGAGAAAGATAATAAGAAAAATTATTATTCTTTTGGTATCTCCAAAAATATGGAAAAACCCTTTTTCCTGGGATTGATCCTTTAGGTTGAGAAAAGAGCTTGTTTATATAATAACCTAGTACTACTTAAGAAGAGTGATCTCCCCGATGTGGGACTAATAATTTTATATAGTCTCTTAAAACAGCTTAAGATTGGAAACTCTCCAATGTGGGACTAATGAGTTTTTCATTCATAAAAGAAAACAAGAATCTATTTATTTTTTTAAAACCTTAAAATTCATATTTCATATATATTTTTTTCCAACAATCCCCCACGAATGAAAAACCTAAGTAAACATGAAAAAACATAAATAGATCTTGGTAAATCATTACCCAAATTCCACGACCCGATCGAACTGAATGAACAATCATCCAAACCGTGTGTATTGAAATCATACTAGCCATTCCAACGTCCTCTCCCTCACATAAAAGTGTGTTGACCCCAGGGTCATACTATTGATTGCATAAATCATAATAGTATAGAGAGCTTTCATCTTTAGTTTCCCATAGTGGGACTAAAGGTTCCGTTCACCAAAGTGAAAATGAGCCAGTGATCCCTTAGTGACCCTTAGGTCTTAAGTATCAGTAATACCAAGACCATAAAAAACAACATAAAACTCATTTTCTCAAAATGAATTAAATCTCGATAAAAAAAACGAAAATCACATAAAACGTCGGAAATACCATTTTAGGCAGAGGTGTCCATGAGGTCTTGAACATTTGCTTAGTGAGAGATTACCGGAACTACTTGCTAGAGACAGTGAACACGATGTCTTGAACTGCTAGTGTTTGGTGTATTCTTGATAACCACCACGCATGATATCTCCAAGGTTGCTGCCAAGCTCGTGTCGTTGTGCTCATTTTGGCCCTGAGCAAATATCCCGTTTCTCAGAATGCTCCAGAGAATCAGCTCATATTTTCATAGGAAGCGGCCCACTTCCTCATTCAGATAGGTGAATTCTATCAAGAGTGTTACTGCTACACCCCACTTCAATCTTAAATTGAAACTATAGAACTCATTAAGACTTCTTAAAAGTCATCCTTCACATGCAGTCACACTATCACAACAATGCACCATAGGGAGGGACAGAGAATGTAATTCTCTTGATAATGCATACCTTTAATTACCACAAATTAGTTGTCTCATTAAACCTTGATCTTGGGATTTCCAGTCACTAAGGTTGAGTTTCCTTCATGGCAATTTTTATTTCCTGAGCTTAAATACCATCCCCCTCGATGCAATAACAAACTATCTCTCTAGAATATCCTTCCATCAAAGGATCCACTGATTTTTCTCTTGACTTCACTAAGTCTACAAAAATCACTTCATTAGAGAGTAGTTGTCTTACCGAATTAGCCTTCTCTGAGTTTGTCTAGACTTTTCCATTGCTCATTTATTTTAGACTCACATAGTCAATTGAGCTTCAGCAGTGGTGGCCACAGGCTTCAGTCACAGAGGAATACCCAACAAAAGGGTTTTAGCAATTCACCTTCCTCTTATGCTTTAATTTAAGCAAACGAACTCTGATTTCATCTCAGTCGAGTTCTTCATGCCTGTTGGGGGATTTCCAACTAATTATACATCTTAAGAGAGTACACACATAGGCTAAGATTCTCCAAAGCCTGAAATCACAACATCTCTTAAGGTCAGTGTAATATGTATCATGCACATACACAATTTAACATGTACCTCAGGTACTTCAAATTTCTGATCAGATCATCCCATTAATTCTTCTAGGATCACAAGTATATTTGTACATCTAATTCACTGCACATTTACAACACACATTAAACGCATCGAGTTTGACAAAGACCATTCTTGTCAGAATTTCTTCTGGTTCCAATGAACTTTTGGATCATGCTTGTCTACAACAACTTAGTCTTTCAATCAAATCACAAACATCACATGTTTTCTAGTGGTTGTAAAGCATATAAAGGCATACACAAGATACATGTACTACTTACTAGTACGGTCATTACATCTTCCTCCAAAGATTGGTGCAATATATATCACATATTTGAAATTAAATATGTGCCTCAAGCATCCCAATTTTCTGGTCCTGTGATCAGAGCAACCATGTAATTATCCAGGATAAAATGAGAAACATGCACACCTATTTTACAACACACATTTGACAGAAACTATATTATCAAAATTTGATTTTGGTTCTTTTTGATCCTTTAGACCACTTCAACAACATATTAGTTTCCTTTCAAACTTTAAACAACAAAAATTGTTAGTGGTTGTAAAACGCGTAACAAAGGCATGCTAAACATATGCACCTTCAATTGATTTAGTGTAAATACACTAAATTCATTAGTGTACATCACTAGTGTTCATCATCATCTCATAATAATATTTATAGGTCATTGACTTACATCTTGGTTCAGGTCAAGTATATGTAGGTGTAATCAGTTTGTACCCCTAGCGCTAACCAAACCCTTAAGGTTTGTCCACATTTGACTAATCATTTATGTATAATGTCTCAACATTCATCTAATGTAGCATACTGACAACAATGGCAAACAATGCCTGATGTAGTAATTTTAGAGTCATATGAGTATGTGCCAAAAAATCACTACTTTATTCTCTAACAACAATTTCACAAAATCAAGTCTCTGTCTGACTTATTCAATCTCGTGTGAGATCCCGACCTCAGAAAACTATTGTCGAGAACTCAACATCCTCAACAATAAAATTTACTTTAGTTAAATGCTGTTAGCTTCAAAACTTTCAAATTATCATACTACAGTTTTGGTGATCATATGCAATGATTTGCTAAAGAATTCGACTCTTCATTCTCACCTTAGACCCCCAAAATTGAGGTATACAGGGTAGGGGCACATATAATTCTAGGGTGTTCTATGAATCTACTTGAGAAATCAAACAAACACTTGTTCCATCTTATACCCCACAATTGAGACATAAGCCCCCCCACAATTATCAGGATTTCTCAACATAAGAAACTACAATTATGTGTCCTTTAGGTTGCATCTAACTAAGACACACCATACAATGGTACTCTATACCAACATTATGATTTAACATGCTCATGTATTCATTCTCAATTCATTGACGATTTTCCCTTTTATCTACTGTTGTCTTGTTATATTAAGCTAACACTCAAAGCATTACAAGACCATATTTCCAAGTATAGCATTTCATAGTAACTTAGGTAGATAGCATTTGACACTAGTTTTAATTCGCAATGCACATATTGAGAATGATATCATAATCTGATTAATGTCCATACCTGAAAGCCTTGCACATCATTTACCTATTTCTTCAACTATTTTGATAGTTGAATTGTTCATGAAAATGCTTTTAATCTTTTTCATTCCTAGTAGAAGACAAAACATGCCTTTTCTGGACCACACGTTCCAGCACTTCTGGCATTTACCAACCAATTCCTTTTATCATCTCCACTGAAAAATGAAATTACTTAACACAGTAAGAATCTCAATTGTTCCATTCAAATTTGAATATACAATTCTCTTATTCCGAGGAGATAAGCACACAACTTAAAAAATATAAGTTATCAGAGATTAACACTAAATTTATCATTCAACTTAAGATGATAAACTTCTGACCAACTAGGATTCAATAAATTGGTTGATACTTTCATTCTTCATAGGTAATATAAAATTATCAAGATATTATAAGTGATCATCTTATCAAAATATTTATTGCGAACACATAGTTATCATGTTACTTAAGTCTCTCTTCACATTAGACTATCACTATCATAAGTAAGTAACAAAACTTGGTAATAAAAACCCTGAACAATTTTTGTGTACATACGTATCAATTCAAGCACATTTGATCACTTAACCTTCTTGTTGCACTAGTTACTAAAAGATACTTTATACCTCACTATCCATATGACTATGGTATACTAGTGTATTATGATTCTCATATTTTCAACGAAGGGTAACATATTCAAAATGATTTAGAAATTACCATATAAATTGTTAATACACAATTATTAACCAATCATGTGATTCACGCCAATTGATACTACACAAAACACATATAATAAAAGTGATTTATAACACAATGGATAACTCATACACAACAGATTTAACATCTTCATTAGCAATGTGATACTAATCTAATACATATAAGAGATTATTACTTTAAGTCACAAAAATCAATTCGTTACTTGCTCTAAGTTGTTTATGATAAATATTTCAACTAAATTGAAATCTCAAGTCTGTCATTAATAAAAGAACTCACTAGTACCGGTTTTTCATGTTATATTCAAGGTGAAAAGTGCCACTGTAAATGGTTGCAAGATCTCATACTAATTAGAGCTTAGATACAGTTATTGATATTCTGGACAAACATACGCAACGTTTTTACAAACACCATATCTCACAAACCACAATTCCGAATCGGAAAGTAAAAAATGAGTTTTGAAGATAACATCTAGATCTACAAACTTCGTTCGAATCACAATTTCAAAAAACACATGGTTACTCCAGAAAAACTAATTTAGTCAACGATATTTTTCTGCCCGTCAGAATTTTTCAGGAACGTTTCTCAGTTTTGTAAAATACCTAAAAATTACTTTTACAAATCCAAAAATTATAAAATTTGGTGTGGGTAAATAAAGATGTCTACTATGATTGGTTAAAAGGATTTACCGAAATTCCTTCTAGGTTAAGAGATAACCTCGAAACTCTACATCTGACAAAAAACTCAATTTTGTTTTTACTCCTCAATTAACATCCTTAGTTTTCCAATATAATATCAACGTCAATGATTCACAAATCGATCATTCATTTGTGATTATTACTATATAACTAATGTCTTAAGATTGTTGGGCGCAATAATCAAAATGAAGAAAATTCAAATAAATAAAAGTTATTGATACTTAGCTCTTTTGTATTGGAAGTGATCGATTTGACGAAACGGATAAGCTCCCCAGATCCCCGCAACAACAACAATGGCAAAACTTTGGAAAACAGAGTGAGTCACGTGTTCAACACGCTGTCCTTAAGACATTAGCGCCCGGCTACACCCAAAAGTGATACTATAACCTCCACAGGGCGGATGCCTCCAGGATAAAACACCCTACTACACCTACTACTAGCATATGCAGTAGATGCTCAACTTGAGCTTGGCAACTCCGAAAAAAAACCTCAAGGAAAATCTCGAAAACTTGAGAAAGATAATAAAAAAAATTATTATTCTTTTGGTATCTCCAAAAATATGGAGAAACCCTTTTTTCCTTGGATTGATCCTTTAGGTTGAGAAAAGAGTTTGTTTATATGATAACCTAGTACTACTTAAGAAGAGTGATCTCCCCGATGTGGGACTAATAATTTTATATAGTCTCTTAAAACAACTTAAGATTGGAAACTCTCCGATGTAGGACCAATGAGTTTTTCATTCATAAAAGAAAACAAGAATCTATTTATTTTCTTAAAACCTTAAAATTTATATTTTATATATATTATTTTCCAACAATATATATAATTCGTTTTTAAGATAGCTCCGTTTGTCTATTTTGTATGCGTAAGCTTTGCCATTCGACTCATTCACTTTTTTCTAAAACTGTTCAGTAAATGCTGTCATTTTCAACGCAATCACTAATTACCATACCAAAAACATATCGAGCAAGTTCACCACAAGTGAATGAAATCGGTTTTGAACTTTGGTCGAATACAAATGAACCGGAAAGGATTCATTTTGTCAACGGACTCTTAAGTCCACATGAACTATTACAGAAACTATGTCGTTATTAAGGTTAACTGTCTTTCTAGGTCACACACTCCGTTTCTTTCCAAAATTCAGAAAATTTAAAGTAACCCCTAAAATCAGGGCATAGTTTTCTCAAAAATTAGGGTTGAGAAAATGGGGAAAAAACTCCCTCCAAATTTAGACTGGTTTCAATTTAAAGATACAATCTGTTTCTCTGTAACAAATTCACATGGAGGAGGTCATCTGTCTCTGGCCTCCTTGATAATAATAATAAACCTGTACATACAACAAAAACACCACCACCAACAAGAACAAGAAGAAGACACACAGACAGATTGTAAGCGTTTTCTAGGGTTTTCAACTTTGATTACCCTAGAATTCGTTTCTTTCTTCACCTGATTGGTCTTTTTTCGGCTCACTTTTGATGGTAATCGATAAGAATCTCACTTCTTCTCTTTTTTTATGTGAATTGAGGATTTGAATTGAATTATAATTGGTTGGATTTGGATTTGCAGGTACGTGTTCTTTAGGGAGCCATCTATCTAATCAGTTAAAATGGGGTTGAGATATTCGAAACCTACATCAGAGAAGGTTGTGAATGTCGTTGGACTTCCTCGGCAATATCATGTGTTTAATTATTTTTTGAGAAATTTCTACATTCGGCATCTTGTATCTAAGAAAAGGAGGCGAATGCTTGTTGGTGGTTATGATCTTGATATGTCATACATTACGGATCGTATATTAGCAATGTCATTCCCTTCGGAGCGGATGCGAGCTATGTATCGTAATCCTTTATGGCAAGTGAAGTCTGTTTTAGATATGAGACATCCGGGGCATTATAAGGTGTTCTTTTGGGAATTCTAGTTTCCTCACTGTGTCTTCTATTAGTATATTTTTTGGTACCATTGTGAGTCTCTGACATTGTGTTTGTTCCTTCCAGATATATAATTTGTGCGTGGAAGAAAGCTATGATCCGTCACATTTTCATGGACGTGTAGAGATGTTCCCATTTGATGATAATCACGTTCCTCCTCTCAATATGGTAAAGCTCTTTTGTGAAAGTGTTCGCTCATGGTTATCTGGTGATCCACAAAACATTGCGGTTATACATTGCATGGTATTAATTCCACAAACCTTGCCTTTTTATCTGCTATATGAGTTAAGAATGCCTTCCAAATGATCTTATACAAATATATCCATGTTTATGCTGAATTCAATTTGTATGTAACTTAAAAGTCTACCTTACCAAGAGCCTAGAGGCTGTTTTTCTGATCAGTGTTAAAGACCGAAGACCAAGGAAACACTTAACCTACAAAATACTCCTGTGATTCTAGCATGTAGAATATATTACCTTCAAGTACTCAGGAACATTTTAGCGCACTAAGAGAATCTTTTGACTTTCTCCTTTATCAGTTTACATTAGTTTTTTTGGGTTATGACCGTGTAAGTTTCAGGCAGGAAAAGGGAGGACAGGTTTAATGGTTTGTGCATACCTAGTCTATAGTGGAATGTCAGCAGAGGAAGCCCTTCAACTGTATGCACAAAGACGCACTACCAACAATGAAGGAGTAAGTTATGCAACATTTTGCTTAGTCATAGTTGTTCAGCAATGTTAATGTTGGGAAGTGTCTCTCTGGGCTCGTGATGGCATTCTTATTTTCGATTTTATTCTATATAGTCAGTAAGAAAGTTCTGCACTAGCAAGTGTACACTGACTTCTGAATCTCAACAGGTGTCAATAGCCAGCCAGCGTCGTTATGTTGGGTACTGGTCTAAGATAGCTAACTTTCCTAGGGGGGTTGACAATGGACCTCCTGAAGTGATCTTACCTCAACCATGTAGCAGAGAATTGCTGCGAGTTAGGCTTTACGACACAGTTAACACTGACTCGGTTTTCTTTGTTCTGTCTGAGTTACAACAGGTAAGTGATGTCTCCACTTGTATCATTAAAAATTACCAGCTTCATTAGAAAATTCTAACTTATCTTATTCCCATGGATTCCAACTTCAAGCAAGAACTTGAAATGCACTAAAACTTCACAGGACACAAAATCTTGATTTATTGGAATTTTTCAATCATTTTTTATTTCAAATTTATACCCTTGTATAATGTTGGTGCAACCATTTTAACAGGTGTCTGGTCAAGTGTACCAACCGTCAGTGGAAGTTGCTAGGAACTGCTGCCGGCCAGTTAAGCAAGGCTATCGAGGAAATAATAGACCGCGATACTATTTTTCGTACGTTCAAAATGATGAGGATAAGGAGCTAAATGCAGAGAAGCCCCGTGTTGTGGTGCAAATGGATACAGAGAGTTCTGTTATCTATGAGAAGACTTGCCTGGACTACCATTTTGAAACACCCTTACTTGTAAGCCATTAATAAATTCTTTTCATATGTTTTCCCCTTGTTAAGTCTTTATCCTACATAGATTTTTGTACAGGTCTCTGGAGATGTGCGACTTATCTTCTATCAGAAGATGTTTGGTGGACGACTCTTTTATGCTTGCTTCAATACAGCTTTTATTACAAGCAGCTTACTGCAGGTTGATATGGCATTCATTTGAAAATATCTACTTCTTGTAGTTTCCACGACTTAAGAACTTCATTGAGCATAATTTAATCATGGTGGCAGAAATGCTTTCATCTTTAGATTAAGAAATGTAATTTTGTCGTTTTTGAAGTAACTGTTAGATTGGGTGTTTAGGCAACTGATTATGTAGTTTGTATTCTTGCAGTTTTCCATCAACGATCTTGATAAAGTAGGGAGCAAAGGTCAGTCAATATGTGGGTCATCCTTTTGTGTGGAATTGCTATTTGGTCCAGCCAATGCATCATCAACTGAGATGGAAGTTGGTGACTATGACTGAAGATTTTGTCAATAAATCCCATCTCACATGTTCACTTGGAGTACAAGTTCAAGTTCAAGTTAGTCCCAACCTATCCCCTTATACAGTACAAAATTGTATTCATTTAAATCCTGCTGTTTCGTCTTGTTTTATATGGCGGAAAACACTAGGAAGAATCTGACAAAGGAAAAAAAAATCAAGAGCAGTTTTTGTATTTAGAATTTTGACGGAAAATTTAGCTGATAGATAGACTTGTTTCATATTCAATATACACAACCCTTTCCGGGTGAATTGGCTCGGATTATTGATCTCATTTTCCGTGATGACTTTTACATAATAGGAAATCGTGATAGAGGTTATTTTCGTATATATCCCTTTTGGTTGAAAGGGAAACGCACTAGCAAAAACTCTCTTTTTAAGAATTTTATTTTATAGAGTTTTCTTTATTACTGTTTGTGCCATCAACCATGGTATTGGTTGATTTGAATGTAGCAACACCTTCCCAAAGATATCTTTGTTACTTAACACACGTCCAGATAGGAGCAAGCAATGTAGTGTCTGAGAGAACTTAAAACTGAACAAAAACATCCACATTTCATAATGTGCGTGTAGTGAAGGATGCGTAGACCCTTGCTAAAATGGCACCACGATTCATTTTATGCCTACATGGACTGGTTTTGGTTGTAAATGATGTAGAGACGTAAACTTTAAACGAAACCTTTAATGCAAAAACCCAGAAGTAAATGTAAGTGGTTGCTGTAAAGCCTAGAATTTGCTAAAACTGAACTCAAGGTTCCCCATCAAGGTCTAGTGTTTGTAGATGTAGAGACCTTTTCTTTTCCCGAAGTGGAAGGAAAATCAATTCTATACATTTGAAAACAACCCGTTTCTGCAAAAACTATGTTAATTATTTTGGTGAAGGTTCCAAAATTAGTGAACCCAATTTTTTTGCCACGTCCAATTGCGTAAGTAAAGCCATTTCACTGTGATTGTCTTGTCACACACTCTAAAGATTATCAACTGCTTCCACTGCATAACGGTGAATCCACTGACTATATAATAAGGCTCTTATAATTCCTCTTCTTCCCTTAAAACTCCAGTTATTTTCCATACCTGAGGGAACCAAATATGCTGGCTAGAAAACTTTTGGTTATTATTTATATCATTTTAACTGTTCAAACGAGTGAGTATGGAGGGATTAAGTATGGAGAATCACGCATTCTGGATGTTGAAGCCGTTGCACTTGCTGCTGCCATTGCGGACTGTAATTGTACCGATAAATGGCATCGTCGTTGTTGCCCTGATCCTGTGATTGGAGCAGCAAATCCGAAGGGAGTGATTTATCCTCCTTCTGGACCAAGCTGCAGGTGCAACTAAAACTCTACAAGTTACGGTTAATATAGTTAAAGGTGTGTTAAACTGATTTATGTTTGCGTTTTATTTAAGATCACTAATATTCGACTGTACATTCCCAGGGCTTTGCTATTCCAGTGTCTTTTGTATGGAAGGTGACAAAGGCTTGTTGCCATAGAAGTTTTATTATTTGTGTATGTGTGCGTGATGCTTATATTATTTAATGAAGTGATTTTTCACAACTAGTGAGTTTCAACTTGCATTGTGCAAGGAGACTACGCTCCGTTCCCTTTCTCCGTTTTCTGGGTAATCTGGAGTCGTCCTCGCACGATCAGAGGGACAGAGGATACTTGACAGTCCCTCTGTCTAATACACGCCGACGGTTATAGGCATAATTCTGTCTGTTGTCCCTTGACCTCTGAGATTAATCATAGGCATAAATGTCACGTGTTATTAACGGCACTTCGAGGGTTCCTGTTAAATTGGTAGTGTATTGAGGACACTGTTAAATGGTGGTATAAATGGTTGGCAGATTACCCTTTTTTCTCATGGCAGATTGAGCCAACCCTTCTAGGATAGGAGATGCCGTGTTTGACAATGTTGACAAGGTCTGGTTTATTAAGGGCAGAGGCATGAACTATGAGTGCATGTTCCATTCCAAAATTACAAGACTAGGGTAATAATCAATCAAAAGTCCATGGTTAGGATCTAGCACATGACCCTACTTGGAAATTGGCATATTTGTAAGTATCAAATCAATCCCTCATGAGTGGGATACCCTTCAAGCCTTGCTTGGAAACACTGTAGAGAAAGAATAAGAAAAAAGCAGAGAAAACTGCAACAAGGATGACAGATAACTGGATCAAACAACAATACAAACATATAGATTTTCACATGCCCAGGCTAACAAAGAGAAATCAGATGTAACAAACAACACAAAGTTAAAGATAATCTATCTCTGTATGCAGAACGATAAAATCACGGAGAGTTGAACCCACGACTTGAGGCGGAAACTCGCCTACACCCTGACACTTGACAAGAAGATAAACAACAAACTTCTAACACATTAGAGATAAATCATAAATTCTAGAATTAAAGAGATCATTTCTTCAACAATCCTTCAGCCATCTTAAAATAATCTCCCATACCACCACCGCTCTCAGATTTCTCATGGTCAGGTTTACCTTGATGCCCACCTAATGGTTCTGATGATTCAATGGTGGTTGAATGAGTTGTGGTAGTGGTGTCAGGTTGTGTTGGATGACTAGTGGTGGTGGTAGCTTTGTAATTGTGAAGATAATCCTCAGCTTGTTGAACACACTTTCCCATTCCTTCAGTTTCTTCCAAATTTCCATAAGTTTGAGCTGCATCAAGCAAATCTGCAGCAGCATCAGCAATTTTTTCTTTGTCAAGTTTGTCCTTTTCCTTGTTCGTTACTGCATCAACAACAATCTTAGCACTTGAAAAAAGTTCTGATGATGAGGGATGTTTACTCTCTCCATGGGTTGCTGTTGTTGTTGTGGGTTTCTTTTCTTCATCAGAACCGGTGAACTTGTTCAAGAAATCCATGGCAAAATTATGAGAAATGAGATGGGCAACTGTATTTATCTCTCTACTTTGCTCCTTATCCTCCCATCCACATGATCATAAAGTTGAGTCGGTGAAATGTCTTAATTAGGTAATCGTGTCTCGACCAGGTAAATACAACCAGAAAGAACAAATAAAAAGCACTACACAGTATTGTCTATCAGCTTAAGAATTTTAAAACAATGCTAGTAAATGAATTTCTAGATAATAACAATTAGCTAGACGTTGGGTCTTGGGTGAAGTAGTCGCCCTCACCTTTGTTTTGAATATTGTCAACTTGATGCTTTAAATGCGAGAATTTACTTTGTCGGCAAGGATTTACATGATCATTTGCTACCACGAGAGATCGATAAGTTTGTGCTGCTTAGGGTGTCCACTGTATAAGACCAAACCCAAAAATCGAAGAGTAAAATTTTTATTCTTTGGTCCGGTCCAAACACTACGGGTTAACGATTAAAAATAATCGGGTCGGTTGTCTAATATACCGTTTGTAGTTGGGCATACGTCTAGATATACGTTTGTTGAAACGGACGTACGTCTGAGAAAACGCTTGTGTGAAGCGGACATTTGATTAAACACTTGATGATAGACGTTAACAAAAATTACTCCTGATGATAGACGGACCCCTACACGCACGCCCCAGATGTGAGTACCAAAAAACATTATCAACACATAGCGGTCAAAGACTGGGATTCTCTTTTTGTGTTACATCAAGTCTGCATCAGCCTTACCCAATTGTGCTGGGAACTATTGGAACTATTCTTGATCTTCATGCAACCATGCCTGTAAGCCAACATTTCTTGTCAACAGCATTGGCAATCAAGCCCGCAATAGTAGCTCAAGTCCGCAAGAGGCAACCCAAGTCCGCAGTCCGTCATGGACCGCAGCAGCAACCTAGGTCCGCACCAATAGCACAGCCCGCAACAGTGAAGCCTAGCAACTAAAACCAATCATT
Organism: Papaver californicum; assembly: GCA_023531435.1. Taxonomy (NCBI): domain Eukaryota; kingdom Viridiplantae; phylum Streptophyta; class Magnoliopsida; order Ranunculales; family Papaveraceae; genus Papaver; species Papaver californicum. Next base: position 2,446,378 of record JAJJMC010029998.1, read on the forward strand.
CCCACAGCTAAAGCCCATTCTCTCCGGACAAGCCCAGCAGCGCAAGCCCACAAGAACCATTTGATCCGCAACAATTGATGAAGTGAACTTTCAAATCAATCCTTTCCCGCTCAAACCATTCCCACATACTTTCTCATTTTCATCCAACATTTTCCCGCACCACTAGCCGCACCACTTGTCCGCACCATCCCCAAAAGTATCTTGACCGCAGCAACAACATATTGGCTTGCCCGCACCATCTGCAAGTATCTTGCCCGCAACAAAGAGGCATCTTAAGCCCGCAACAGCTCAAGCCCGCAACACCATCTCAGCCCGCAAGCCAGCACCGTTGTGACCGCAAGTTCGCACCATTTTCCATCCCGAGCGCACCATCATTTGCCCGCACCAAAATTAGACTAGGGCCATTTAAAGATAAGATCAACATCAACACGTGGCGGACTTCATCGACACATGGTAAAATGTGGTGTATCATTATTAACACGTGGTGGACTTCTATCGACACGTGACGGACTTCATCGACACGTGGCAAAGGGGTTTTTTAGTAAAATGATATTTCTTTCACCCATTTATATACAATTTTCATGTGTTAGAGAAGGGACTTTTGGTTGGGTTTTGGAACTTCATTTCTTCTGTAACTTAAGAAAATTAATAAGAAGATCAACTTTCATTACCCGTGGAGGTAGGAAAATCACTGCCGAACCACGTTAAATCAGTGTGTATTGTTTTCAATTTCATTTCATTCAATCTCAATTTTGGTTCTCTGTATCTTTCTCAAACTTCAATTTTTGGTTGTGGTGATCATGAAAATGACCACTACACCAGAGACGGGCGCTTTACTAGACGAACGTTTGATGGGGCGGTTTCATAGCCATACGCCCGATCTACATGTGCAAGTGTATCGTGGTGCGGAAAAATACGGGCGTACAACTAACCAACCGCTTGAAGAACCGAGCGGATCCGTAGATGACCGCCTAAAAACCAAACAGATGGTTACATCAACGCCTGCTGTGATCAAGGAAAAACATATGACACAGTGGTTGGGAAATGTAGAACATATTTAGACTTGTTTTTGTCTATTAGTTCTTCTTCATGAGCTAGATCATATAAAAATAATAAAGTACTTATAAATTAGAAGTCTGTATCTCAGAAATGTTGCTTATGAAATTCCATTTCTTTGGAAAATTACAGGCTGATCAAAAACTCACTTACGCATTAAGTCGTTAGTCGTTGCAACCCCAGAAGTCAAATGATAGGCGGAGCATCAGACGTACGTTTGAGGTGGGGCGGAGTCTTAGCATTACGCCCTGTCAAGGAGGATCTCTAGGTTCACGCTTCATTGGGGCGTTGATTTGGTTAACGACTGTAACTGGGTGTGCTCCTACCGTAACGCTTCATCAGGCGTAAATTCTGGGTGAACGTTTCATCAGGCGGAGATTTGGTTAACGCGAAGCGTTGTTCTAGATGAGCGTCTGCCACCAGAAGGTTCACTACATGCCCGCCTAGAATCAGATGGTTCACTACATAACCGCGCGACTATAGTTGGTTTGGTCCGGAATTCAGACCATTTTTGGTTGTGAACAGAAAAAATCCGGACCACAGAGTATTAATACTCGTCCCATTACGGTTGGCTTTTGACGGACCAAAAACCAAATATGGGTTTGGTCCGTCTTATAGTCCAACGACTTTGAACGCTCTTAACCAATCAAACAATTACATTTGGCATTCCATTTTCTAACATTATATGCTTAGCTTGGTGTTCGGCTCCATTTCTCAACTCCGAATCCACCTAGGAATTAATCATTTCCCAATCGTAAATAACAATTTACAACTGAGAAATAATTAATTCCTAACCGTAGATAAATTACTAATTTCAAAGCAGCCGTAAAATTCCCAACGACTAGGAATTTATTGTTTTCCTAGTCGTAGATGGACTACTTGTTGTCAGGAAAAGATGAACTCCTAGCCGTAGTGAGTCTTTACGGCTAGGAGTTGATCTATTCCTGACCGTAAGTAGTTTTTGAAACTGTAGTTGATTTTCTTTTATTTCATCATGAATCATGGAGGAGAGAAGGAGAAGAATAATATTTTTTGTTATTTTTGTTATTTTTTACGAATAGTTGTTAGATTTAGGTTTATTTATAGAGGAAAGGTATTTTTGACTTTCTCTATCGATTAAGCCCCCTCCTATCCACATTTAGGATACTTGAATCCTATGCAGCCCTTAAAAACTAAGGTGTGCATCCCCAATAATAGGATTCTTCTTTTTATTCATTTAATTTTTTCTTTCTCTTTGTCTTTCTCTTTAGCGTGTTTGGTTCCAAAGAGTAAGTATCTCAATTAAATGGTTTCGCGGTTGTCGGTTGTCCTATCTTCAGAGACAGAGCTAGGTTTGTAAGAATGAGTGAGCAAAATTTTTATCTACCCATGCCATAGCCGGACATAGGATGTAAAATGGGTTTGAGAGTCCATTTAATGAACTTATCTTAGTAAATTAGGCTTGCATATAAGGGTGAGAAGCGGGTGGAACCCGTGCCATGGATGGGAAGGTGGGCAGATTGGATGTGGATAAATCCATGGATTTCATGCTTATATTAGGAAAAATAAAAAAAATCAACATGTTAACAAAAAAACTAATTTAAACATTAAACTACTGAAACTTAATTAATGTATTAAATTATTACAGTATAACAATGCTAAAATTATAATAATGTCATATCAACAACCAAAAGTAAAATTTAAGAGTATATTTAGTTCTGCTTGCTTGCCAATTTGAATCATCGGTATTTTAATTAGGCTAGAATGAAAATATTAAAAGTTATATAGTACCTGTAAAATACACATATGTATCTCTGTATTTTATAAATTTCCTATTTACCCTTAAACATAGTGGGTGTGGGTATCCAATGGATTTTCATACTTGTACCCGCATCCAAACCATTATTTAGTGGATTTTAAAAATGCATCCATGTCCAACCCGTCCATGAACTGATTGGGTGTCCATCCGCCAAGCTTGAGTATCTCTTTCTTTACTACTTCCATCATCGAAGTGTTTAAACGATGTTGAGCCTCTCTTGTGGGTTTTGTCCCCTCCTCAAGAAATATTTTATGCATGATATCAGCAGTTGTCCATCCTATAGTCGTTTTTATAATCCTTCAACACCCGAAGAAGTTTATGTTCATGCAATTCAGTTAGCTCATTCGAAACTATTACTGGTAACTCCTCATTATCACCCAAATACATGTATTTTATGTGATCAGAAAGAGGCTTAAGTTCTAGTTTAGGGGCCTGCAAGATAGATGACAAAGTTTTTCATTAGAGCATGGTAAAGAGATAAAATAAATATCATGAGTTGGTGAGCATTCTTGTAAAAATTTCAGGGAGCCTAAGGCCTCCTTAAGTTCATATCCACATTCAAATCTACCATCAATGGGTGTAGTTAACATGGTTTCAAGCACATCTTCCCCATTTATATTGAACATCTGTTGATCTAAAGCATCAATAACATCAATAGAGAAGCAAGAGTGGACATCACTGGGATATCTCATTGTTTCATAAATGTTAAAACGTATACTTTTGCATCGAATTCCATAATCAATGACCCGCTATGCACATCAATCTTGGTTCTATCCGTGCTTATAAAGGTTCGTCCCGACAGTAAAGGTAGAGACGCATCAGTTGATCCGTATGTCATCTCAAACACACAGAAATCCACTGGAAAAATTAGTTGATTCATATGAACACAAGCACATCTTCAATAATACCTCTAGGGTATATATTAGAACGACCAACTAACTGTAAAGTAATTCCAGTTTCTTTCAAAGGACTTAAATTAAGAGATTCATATATAGATGCAGGCATAACATTGACTGATGCTCCTAAATCAAGCATAGTCTTTCTAATATTTTTATTACCAATCACAACATGTATATCAAAATTACCGGGATCCTTACATTTGGGTGGGAATTTCTTTTGGAGGATAGCTGAAACGTTTTCCTCCACACTCAGTACCTCGTCACCGGTTAACTGTTGTTTCTTGGTACACAATTCCTTCAGTATTCTCGCATATTTGGGGACTTGTCTTATTGCATATATCAGTGGAATAGTCACATGAATCTTCTTGAAAATATTTAAGATCTCCTTATCTTGTTCCGTCTTTTTTGAGTTAGCAAACCTGCGAGGAAAAGGTAAAAGAGGAACATAAGTAGAAACATGAGGTGTAAAGTTTTCTTTAGGTACCTCATCGGTTTGGGAGGAGTCAGTAATCTCTTTCTCCAAAATCGTCCCCTTAGGGTCTTTGTTCTTCTCAGTCTCTTCTGGCTGCACAGTTCGTGTATCACTTCTCAATGTCACAGCATTGACAGAATCTCTCGGATAAAGAGGTTGAGAAGGGAGTTTGCCACTATTCTGTGTCTTCAGATGATTAATATCAGGTTCTATAGTGCCCACTTGCGTTTGTAGTTCTTTGATTGCATTATCAGTTGTCTACTGATTTTTCTGCATCATTGAAGTCATATTCTTCATCATGGCAAGCATCTTTGATGATTCTGAGTTCTAAACTGGTTGTGGTTGTTGTACTTGTTTTTGAAAACCACTAGGATGATTGAAAACCGTTCCTGGAACTGCAACTTGCTTTTTTGCATGGATAAAGTTGGGATGATCTCTCCACCCTGGATTATATGTGTTAGAATAAGGATCGTACTGTTGCCTCTGATGATTTGGGAAAAATAGCATTGATTTGATCGTTTACCTCTTCATAACCTTGGGAGGATGATGGTAACACCACGACTGCAATATGTTGCATCATCGCTGCCATGTTGCCCATTTGCTGGCGAAGCTCAGTAACTTTGCTCACTTCATTGATTCTCTTGACAAGTGATTCTGGCCCATGACTTTAGAACTGTTGAGAATTTGTTGCCATGTTCTCAATTAACTCTCTAGCTTGAGCTACTGTTTTGTTCACTAGTGCACCACTACCTGCAGTGTCGAGAAGATTCCTATCACTTGTCTGAAGACCCTCGCAGAAGTACTGGATAATCAACAAATCACTAAATTGATGATGCGGACAACTAGCCAACAATCTCTTGTAACGTTCCCCATCATTCATATAATGTCTCTCCTGCCATCTGTTTAATGCCACAAATCTTTTTCTGAATCTGAGTAGCCTTTGATGCAGGAAAGTATCTCTCTAAAAAGAGCTTCTTCAAACAAATCCAAGTTATGACACTACCAGAAGGTAAATAGTACAACCATTCCTTAGTAGTATCCATCAAGGAAAATGGAAAATCTCGTAACATAACTCCATCAACATCAGTCTATGCTGGTAGCATGGCCATGACTATGTTATGGAAATCCATTAAATGCTTGTTTGGATCTTCATTAGCCATTCCATGGAATTTTGGAGTTCTCGGATCAATCCTGGCTTGATAGCAAATATGGATGTTGTTTGGATACATAATTGTTGTGTATCCATCTTGTGAGAAGCTAAGTCCTTGAGTGTACGGTTTGCATCACCCATTGCTTCTTGTTCTTCCTTTATGTCTGAATCTGCGAATTCACTTGACGATATACATGGAGGAAGTGGAGTGTTCATTGCTCGAACGAAGTCTTTTAGTAAAGTTCCTGATCGAAGACGTATACCAATAGGACTTTGTTTTCCTTCTCTAAGCATTCACAAAAGAAATAGTACTTGAAAGACATTTCTCAAAACTAAATTAAAAACTAAAATGAAAAATCAAATGAAAAATAACAATCTGCTATGCCTCCCCGGAAGTGGTGCCAAAATTTGGTCGGTTGTCATCCAAGCAAAATTATTTTAAGTTCTTTTCACTCATAATTATAATTAAGTGTATAGTTTTAAGAACAGATTCGATCCACAAGGAGATATGGGTTGTTATTCGTATTTGAAAACTTATGTAAACTGGGGGGATTTTGTGTTTTAAGACTAAAGTAATTATACTAGCAGAGAATGAATAAAGAAAATCAATAGGTTGAGAGTATTGGTTAAGGATTCATCTTCAATCATAAGACATGCACTTTAACTAATAACTAGAGTTGTCACTTAATCATTCATTATCAAGAGTTCTAGAGTACCACATCGAGAACATACTCCGTTAAATTCCTTATGTCATTACATACCATAACGATGAATATCTAAATACTACTCAAAGAACAACGTAATGCAATATGCTATTCATTTTAATTCCCCAAGAGCATTCAATTCTATGAATTAGACTAATCAATGCAATAAATATACTATGAGTAATCTATTTAACATAGGTCAAGCTTCTACATGCAATCACACAAAGGTTTTGAATACAATTGGTAATCACAATATACTATTTATGATAAGGTTCATCAACAATTTCGTATCTCAAAACCCTACTGTAGCAATAGATATGCATTCATGGTTATTTAGTAGCGCTCCTAAATAAACATTCACACAATCATACGTGGGGATAATAAGTAGTGGAACAAGAACGATAATGATTTGATTAAGATAACAAAAAACTAATTTATTAATCAATTAACATGTTTATTATATCCAAGTACATCCTTAACCAATATAAAAGAATTACCTCATCATGGATTTCCTAAAATGCATGGAAAATATAGAAGAAAGAAAGTAAAGCAAACCCTAGAAATCGTGATATTCAATTGCAACTCCAACCCCTAGATCCTTGTTCTCCTTGTGCTGTAAAGTGTATTGTGTGTTCTCCCAGTTTAGGAAGTCTCTTATAAAGTAATTTTGAACTCTAGGTGTTAGAGTCCCAATAGAACCATGTTTCCTTGATTTAGAAGTCAAAAACGTGTTACGCAAGTGGCCTCCGTTGTGATACAATCAGTAGTATCAATCCTCCTCTTTCTAACGATTGTTGGTGCCCAAAAACAAGAGTTTTCTGATGCCAAAATCGTCCATATTCGGTAGTCACGACACCCTCCTTATCTACCGATCGTTAGAGCTCAAAATATGACTTTTTCTGTGTCCAAAACTTTCCATAATTGGTAGAATCGATTCCTCTCATATCTACCGATTTTTGGAGATCAAAAAAGAATTTTTTATGTGTTTGAAACTGCCTATAATAGGTAGTTAAATTCTATGTTATCTCCCGATTATTTTGTTGTGTGTTTCGCTCTTAACCTTCGGATGTTTTACCCGTAACTTATTCGTCCGAACTCGGAATGACTATATTCTTTCGCCTTCACTTCGTATTTCAATTATCTACAATATGATGAGAAAATATTGTATTTTAATTAGTTCTATTTTGTCCTTGTCCTTTATCTATGGGTAGAACTTGACTTCCTTGTTCATTTCATGTCGTAATGAACTCATTTCTTCTCATTTGGTTGAGATAACTCCAAAACACCTAAGAAACTCAAAAGAAAACAAAATCAAAGTCTAATGATATGAAAACTAACAATAAAGCAATGAATTAAAGTACCAAACTAGTGCAAATAATGCACATGTTAGTAACTTCTGTATTTCGATTTTGGTTTGTTCCTCTATCTCATGCCTGAATTGCCTTTGCGGTTGTTTGACATGTTTGGATCCAGGGATGATGTGCAGGTGATCAGTAACCAGTTTGTCATCTAGACCAGGCATTTCTTCATAAGTCCATGCTAATGTATCTTGATATTCCTTAAGGAGTCTTATAAGTGTTGCCCGTTCATTTGGTGATAAGGCCGAACTAACTGAGATAGGTCTTGGTAATTCCTCTGTCCCAATGTTGACCGTATCTAGATCATCTATTGTCGAGTTTGTTCCATCTAGCATATGTTGTGGCTAGGGCTGCACAAAAAACCGAAAAACCGACAAAACCGTACCGAACCGAACCAAAAAAGACCGAACCGAGCCGAACCGAATATCTAAATGGTGATGAACGGTTACGAAGAAAAAAAACCGATTAATTTTGGTTCGGTTTTGGTCCTACCCTAGAACCGAACCAAAAAAACCGAAAAAACCGATTAACAATAGCCATTGGATTCAGAGGGTTTTTAGCCGTTGATCTCTAACCCTAATATATAAAATGAAAAAACCTAGATTTGTTTCATTCTTTCTTCCTGCGCCTCTCTCCTAAATGGTTAAAAAAATGGTTACTACATAATGATGGCTAAAATCCTACCAAAAAGTTTCGTACTCTGTTCATTTGTTAGTGCTTTCTGGGTGCTCGTACGGTAGTATAGATTTCCATTTCTCCGGTATACAGTCTGTTTTCCAAAGATGAAAGGATTAGTATAATCATATATAAGCTAACAAGCTGAAGCATTTGAAGTTTCAAACTACTACGTGATATGAGATGTACAGCGAAAAAAATTGAGACTGAACGTAGCCAAATATCAACTATTATTCATCCAGATTTTACCAATTAGTTGATGACATGGAAATGAATTTCTGCAAGTCCAACTTACTAGTAGTTAGATCTTACATTGTTTAATTTTAGTGTTCTCGTTTGGTTTATGTTTCTTCTAGTAAAGGTCTAGGAAAAAAATGGTAGAAATGGATTAGGAAGGAATAATGTGTGAACGGAACATGAGTTGGTTGTTTTATTAAAAAAAAAATCTAAAAAAAAATCTGTTAAAACCGAAACCGAAACCGAAAAAACCGAAACCGAGACGGTTAAAACCGAACCGAACCAAAAAGCTTAATGATGACACTCGGTTTTCAAAACCGAAAAACCGAGACTCTCGGTTTTGGTAATGGTTAGGACAAAAACCGAACCGAACCGAGCCATGTGCAGCCCTAGTTGTGGCACGTCTTGCACTTCCTCTTTCTCTTGCATCGTTCAATGTTAGTGCATTCTTTTGGACGGGAAGGCTCATCACCAGCCTCCCCTATTAATTGCTAACATCGATGACGAAGGTAAATTACCCTCCTTTCAGTATCATAGCTGGTAACAAAGTTGCATCCCCTTAGGTGTGAGAATGAGTTGGGATTCTGGAAATTACCAGATATTGCTTGGAAAAACTTGATGAGAGAGGTGTTTTTAGGAGCTTGGTCTCTTCCTTCGGTGTTGGAGATGATAGTATGTCATCCTTCTCGATTAACATCCAAGTAGGTAGCAGCGTGTTGTAGATTTTGTTTGGTGGGCCGTGTTATCATCTCTTGGTTTGAAAAATTTAGCATCGTATATTGGAGCATAGGGAGATGAGGATGATGTTATACGTATAATTTTGTCATTAAGCATAGTCTTCATACACTGGTGGTAGGTTGAAGGGACAACCCTATTGTCGTGAATCTATGGTCGTCCCAGGATCATATGGTATTCATGTTCTTTCTCAATCACATAAAATTTGACTTTTGATTGAATATGCCCTAATTTTAAATCTAAGTAGACATACCCATAGGTGTTAGTCTGATTTCCTTCAAAGTCTTTCACCACAACAGGGTGATGTATAATCTTGTTTTATTGCGCTCTGGATGTTCTGAGAGTCTTGAGATGAATGATATTGGCGGCTGCACCTGTGTCGATAAGAGCCATCTTGAATTCAAAATACTTGATGTGTGAGGTCACATATAAAGCTCGATTATGACCCTCTTCATCTATCATGTCTTCTTCAGTGAAGGTGATGTTGTTTATGGGAGAGTCAGACACAATGGATATTTCTACCACTTCTGGGGATGACAAGTAAGGCGCGTGTCAAAAGCGATAAGATTGAGAGCATCAAACGCATCTATTCGTTTTTCTTTAGAAAAATGCAGAAGCTCACACATAATTTTAATAAGGAACATTGCTTCTTGGAATACTGTTCTTTTCACATGTAGTAAAGCTCTCAATGTGATGAGGAGAAAGAGCATCCATTGCGGGATCAGGTCCTGGTTCGAGGAATTCTGGGTTTTCCTCAAAAACATGACGACACCCCAATTCGTCTATCAGCGTATGAAGAAAATTAATCATTGCTCCATGTACACCTTCCAGCCTTGCTACAGCTCTAACAAGCTCTTCTTGCTTTTGTGCTAATGCAGCCAAAGTGATTGAAGTATCACTATTTACGGTTTCTTCTGTGGCGCCGTTAGCAAGAGGCACAACCACAACATTAGTGTTAATGTATAAAATATTTTGGGTATTGTCTTTAACGTCAGTATGATTGGAGTTTGAATGAATAATTTTTGAATCCAACCTAAGGTCAAACATCTTTGAACCTGGGGAAAATTAAAAAAATTGAGAAATTGCAATTGAGAGAATAATCTCCCACTATGGTCGTTAAAATATTTATAGGGAAATGAATTAAGAGGGTAAATATGAAAAAGTGGGGTGAGCATGTGATAATTCGTCTAATCCTTAAGAATTTGTATCGTTGAAGTACTTTCTTTAGATTTGAGAGATCAATTTGTAAAATCTTGGCCTAAACCAAGCAATAGCCGTTCCAGTCTTGCTTCAGTCACAAAGGAGAAGGATAAGGGTTGGTCTTAGGGAGGGAAGCGAGAGAAAGGTTGAGGTCAGAGTATCAGACTCTATAGGATGTAATTGGTATGAATAGCTATGAACAATTCTCTGTGTGAGAAGATGGTATGAATGATCGAGTTGTTCGACTTGGATTGTTCTGTGTTAGACTCGTCTCGAACTTATACTTTGAATTGTTCTCCTTTGTTCAATAGATTGAGAATTTATTTATATCATAGCTTTGTAACAGTTCACCTGACCTCCTCTATGGAAGAAAGTGTCGTAACTGTTTCCACTTCGATTGAGGTTGAATGGCGGTTTCTTAACCCACCACTCCTCTACTCAACTGCTAATCGAACTTTCCACAATTTTTTTCTTTAGTAGATGCACTATTGCACCACATGCCGTAGACCACCAGACCAATATCCTAATGAATATCCCCCAATTTGTGACATCTTTGATGTCTCGTGTAATTTTTGTAGTATTAAGCACTATTGACGTTACGTTGAATGAGGCTTGCTTGATTAGTCTTTTGACTATCTTGATAAGTCTAGCAGACTAAACTTAAAATAAAATATATAGTTACTTTATTTTATTTTATTATGAAGAACAACGTGAGTTCAACTCGGTCAATTAACATCGATATGTTTTGTAGAAAAATAAGTGTATCATGCTGAGTATAAGCATATATGTAGCATGTTGAGCATAAGAATATGTATGTGAGGCCACACATGAAAATATATGTGCCTAAGGCCATATATAAAAATATATGAGTGAGGCCTAGTATGGCCTTTGATAGATAATGTGAGGTTTGGAAACTTGGAAGGAGAAGTTAGGGTTTAGATGAACAACTTATCTAGGTAGCTAAGGTGAATAAGCTTAGTTAGGTGCTCAGGCAGACAAAAAAGTATTTTTAAGTACGACGGACAAGCAAGTTACAATAAATGGAAAAACTTTGGTATCTTGAAAAGACAAGATTTTTCGTGAAGCTAAGGCAGACAAGGTAAAGGGTTAAGCTAAGACGCACATGAACTGTGGATATAAGCTAAGACGCAATGAACTGTGGCCATGGGCTAAGACGCACATGAACTGTGGCCATAGGCTAAGACGCACATAAACTGTGACCATAGCATTTGTAACGCTTATAAGTGTTGCAAACCAGTGTTGATCCATCACCTTCACCAATTAGGGTTTGAGAATTTCATTGATTTTTGAAACACTTATAAGTGTTGTGCACTCATCTTTTAGTGTTTCCAAAGGCTCAAATTGGATTCTTTTACTTCATTCACATTAATTAACTCCCTAAGCAAGGATTAATGTGATCAGGGATAAATTTATAGCTAGTAGAAGCTATAAGATTGTGTTTGGCACAATTTTGACTTGGCATATAAGCGCAGCTGTGGCACTTTAGTCAAGTAAATTCGAATATAATCTCTATATAACAACTATATAGGTATTTTGGTGAGTCAATATTGTTCAGTTGAGCATAAGTATTGACATAATATAATTTTTTGGGAATCCAGTTGCAGAATATAACACCAAATGATACTCAAATTGCTCTATATTAGTGGGAAATCCATATAAGAGCTTAAAATTTCATGTAAAAAAATCATACAATATCTGGCAAAGTCGTAGTAAGCACTAGTGTTATTCTGATAATTTCATACAGTAATAAATGTTGATTCATTCAATAAATTTTGATCGTATATGTAGCTGGCCATACATATAGAGAGGACATGGATGAGCACCTGCCTAAAAACTCGTTACAGAATTTTGAGGTTTAATATTTCTCAGATCCAGGTCTGAAATATATTTTTACTATTTTACCCTTGATAAAAACCCACCATCTACATTAAGTCCCATGCTTAGCGCGGAACGAGTAATGTTGCGTGGTAAACACTATATGGTGGTCTTTCAGACGATATAAAACTCTTATAGTTTAATGGTTAGATATTACCAGAAGAGTAGCAGTTGGCTTGAACTTTGAATAATCAAGTTAGGAAGTCATCCTGGATAGACAAGTAGAGACCCATAGTCGAAAGGCCGAAGCAAGACTTGGAATTGGTTGGACACATACGTCTTATGCGGACACGCTTGGAAGGCACAACTAGATGGACAAGTGATGAAGCACAGCTGGACGGTCGAGCATGAAAAGGCTTGGACGGACAAGGTAGGAAGGCAGACAAGGGCGAAGCCATGTTAGGATGGACGGAAAAAAAGGAAGTCCGTTCCCTTCTCGAACTCTTAATCATTGTTTGATATAAATGGGAAGTTTTTTTTGCTCCTCCCTTCTTCTACACCGATCAAAAGAAAGCTCCTTCCTCCTCTTCGTATTGTTATGCTCTTCTCCACCATCATAGCATCAACCAGCTATTGATAACATGGTAAACTTTGCCTTATCTCTTTTATGAGAGTGTACAGCTCCAAATTGAGTTTATTATTATTTTAACTTCTCTTGTATTTATTCAAACTAATAAGCCCTATGAAACCCTAGTTTTTCTGAAAGCCTTGTTAAGCCTCTGTATTTGCACAAGAACATCAACTTCACAACCAACTATTATCCCCCGGTAAGCTAGGGTTTAGACCGAAACCTTTTTTTACATGAAATGTTCACGTGAGTTGTTTTTTTCGTGAGTAACTACTCACATTCCCTTTGATATTGGCAGTGTTGCTTGCTTCTTGTGAGAACAAGCTTAGTCTGGCCGTTGTCTCTACTTCGTCTGTGAAGTTGCTGAAGACTCAACATCAACTAGTTAAGTTTAGCACCAGGTGTGTATGCTTTTGTTTTATGGAAGAATTTACAGCTTTAGTCTGGGCTATCAATCGATATCGACAAAGGGGAGAAACCAATGCTGAAGTTGTATGAATGTGAAATATAATTTTATAGAAACCAATGCTGAAGTTTATTCAAATTTATAGACACTGTTATAAATTTTAATTGAATATGAAATATAATTTATTGACTAGTTTATTTTCTATTGATTAGTTTAATTATAAAAAAAAAAATTTAATTTTAATTTTAATTATAAATATTAAATAAAACACCATTATAACTACCCAGTCCCATTCCAATCCATGTGAATGTGATACGTGCCCTCCTCCATCAATCTTCCAAATCCTTGACTTGCTCATGCAACTTGAGATCCACCATCAGGTCCAATGAATGGACAATAACAACTGGAGAGCCACAAAAGTCTATTGTTCTTCTGTAACCTTGACAAGCTTAAGGATTTGGTCGACTGGCTGATTGTTGTACTTCTGGTGGCAGTGGATGATATGGAAATACTTGTGTGTCTTGCACTCTTTCTTGGGAATTTGGTGTTTCTTAAATTTGAGAGAGATAGAAAATGATGCACATGGACTCCGTCTATGCCCGTAAGTACTGGTTGTACAGACGCCTAGTTTTCTGATCTCTTAACTCCATTTGATTCAATTTTCTACCATTTGATCATAAATGGCCGATGTGGCTGTATAAGAATTAGGGTGCTCCATACCTTGAGATAAAATTGGAATTATATGAATCTTTCCTTGGAGATTATAAGTCTCTATATCCCAACTCAAACCTGGAAAATCAGACCAACCCGATGAAGAAGAAGGTCCAGAAGGTCCTCTTGAAGGGGCTGATGAAGAAGAAGCTCTTGTCGAAGTATAAATGGTTAAAGTTGGAACCAATGGTAGTGGTACTATTGGAACATCCAAGCCCGTAGATAATTTTCATATTGCGGCAATATTTAGCCCATAAATGTTCATAACTTTTGTACCAATTATCGACTTTGTAACCGGTTTGTACCATTCGTCGTATCGGTCTTCATCACAATAGGTGAATACTCTATCATACCTTTTCCATCCCTTTCTCTTCAGTCTTGTATAATCCGATCCAAGGATGGTGGCTTATCGAGGATTATTTGGGATAGCAACTGCACCAACTAACTATCTAGCACATCTCTCCCCAAAATAATAAATACCAATATTCCTGAGTTGACTGTAGAGCAACAGGCGCTGGAGTGAAAACTCTCTGATCCCAGTGGCTACATCACAACTGAACTCCTCATAATCCTCATACGGGTTCCAAATAACATTATGTTTGGTCCTAGCTAAGCTGCATTTTGGATCTCCACATATGGATATTATCTCGCTCAGTGATGTTTCAAATCTTTTCCCAGTTACCGGCTTCATACTTTACTACAATTGGAAAATAGTTTCTGGTGTAGTCACGAAGTCTTGGTAGACCAATATTGGTATATGTATACCACCAAAGCTGAAGTAAACAACATACAATTAGTTTAACTTGCTAAATATTTGTAAACTTATTTAAAACCAAAGGAAATTATTATCATTTTTACCTTAAGGAGGCCCCGAACACCTTTGATGCTAGACCCTCCCAAGCATGCCATATCGAGACTAACATATAACTCGGCTAATATAGTGGACCCCCAATTATAATTGGCAGCCTTTTCCATATCTTACAACGCCTCTAGCCATCATACTTTAACACAACTTTTTGAGTTGGGGAAAAAACATGCACCAATTACCCATAAAATAAAAACCTTGGGAATTTTTATATCGTTGACAGGGTCTGGATCTTCTGAATCAATATCACTATATAATTTGTTGACTATAAATGCCTGTAAAATAATATTGACAAATCTACCAATTTTTAGATCCTTATGCTTTGGTGATTTCGTTATGTTAAAGTATAACGTAAGTTTATCTCTATGTCGGTTTTTCATTCATCCAACTTTCTTTGTCAAATGGAACATTATCTCCCATACCTCAAGGTATCCTAAGTAGGAAATATAAATCTAATGGTGTTATTCCTGTAAAAATATTAAAATTATTAATTTCATGTATGAATCGTATTGATTGCATAAAAACTAAAAATTAAAACATACGACATGTTGGGGGTGTAACAATCAAAAATCAAATAAATCAAATAAGCAAAAGTTGTTGATACTTAGGTCCTTAAAGGAAGTGACTTGGCAAAATGGATGAGCTCAATGAGCTCTTTGTATCTCCGCAACAGCAGCATGATATGTGGCAAAACTTTGGAAAAATGGAGTGAGTCACGTGTTCAACACGCTGTCCTTAAGACATTAGCGTCCGGCTATACTCAAGAGTGATATTATAGCCTCCACAGGGAGGATGCCTCCAGGATAAAACACCTTACTACACCTATTACTAGCATATGTAATAGATGCTCAACTTGAGCTTGGCAACTCAGAAAAGTCTCTTAAAGAAAATCACAAAAGCTTAAGAAAAACAATAGAAAAATATTGTGTTTTGGACTCTCTAAAAATATATAGAAACCATTTTCCTTGGATTGTTTCTATAGGTTGAGAAAAGTTTGTTTATATAATAACCTAGTACAACTTTAGAAGAGGGATCTCCCTGATGTGGGACTAATAGGTTTATATAGTCTTTTAAAACAACGTAAGATTGGAAACTCCCCGATATGGGACTAATAAGTTTTTCATTCACAAAAGATAACAATAATTTATTTTATTTACTTAAAATCTTTAAAATAAAATTTAATATACATCTAAAGTTTTCCAACAATCTCACACATGAATGAAAACCTCAGTAAACACAAATAGATCTTGGTAAATCAACAACCCGATCCCACGACCCAATAGAACTGAATGAACAGACAGACGGACCGTGTGTGTTGGAGTCATACTAGTCATTCCAACGTCCTATCCCTCACATAAAAGTGTGTTGACCCTATTGATTGCATAAATCATAATATCATAAAGAGCTTTCATCTTTAGTTTCCCATAGTGGGGCTAAAGGTTCCGTTAACTAAAGTGAAAATGAGCTAGTGATCCCTTAGTGACCCTTAGGTCCTAAGTATCAGTAATACCAAGATCATAAAAAAAATTCATTTTTTTAAAATGAATTAAATCTCGATAAACAAAATGAAAATCATATAGAGCGCAGAAAATACCGTTTTAAGCATAGGTTTCTATGAGGTTTTGAACCTTTGCTTAGTGAGAGATTACCGGATAATATAGGATGTTGCTAGCACCATGAATTTCCCTGGCACCCGATTTTATGGTATTTTTTAGTACTGTGTCCAACAAGCCTTTGCGGGTAAACGGATACCACTTTTATGGCGAAAATAACATTAAACTGATATTTCAACAGCGGGGCAGGGTGATTTTACAATTTTCACCTTTGTCAAAAACCCACCATCTACACAATTCTAATTATTAGTACAAGAACATGTTTGTGAAGGAAAACGAAACTTTGACCAATATTTTCACTTATTGATTATTTTCTACAATTTTTTAGCTTTCTTAATTAGTTTAATTATTTTTATTAAATATGAGAATCCCCCCTTTTATATAAGATTTCGAATTCGAATAACAACCCAGACCTCTCTGTGGGAACGATCTTTTCTTACCCTTGATTCATAATAAATTATAAGTAGTGAAAAAGTAATAAATAATTTTGACGTGCTGCGACACACATCAAATTTTGGCGCCGCTGCCTTTTTTTTTTTTTTTTGTTTTTAGTTTTTTTATTTTTATTTCTGATGTTGTATTCTATTTTTGATTCTAACCTAGTTTTGAGAATCTTATTTCAAGTACTTATTTTTCATGGAAGGAACATAGTATAACAATCACTACGGTTTTCAACCTCAACAATACTATGACAATTTCCAACCTAACGGGGAGTATAATCACAACCAATCCTTTGGTAATGATCAATATTCCACGTACCCTTTTGATTATTCTCATACATGCCAACCTTCTTATGGCGGATATGTAAGTGAACTATCCCAAGGATGGGATGATAGTCATACTTCTAATAATTCCTCTAGTTTTGAAAAACAGATGTGCACCATGTTAGCAGAACTTCAACAACAAATTCAGCTACACCAACAGGGCATTAATGAATTACTTCAAGAACTTTAAAAAGGTGCAGATAATTTAAGAGGAGGTTTTGATCAATACAAGGAGGAAAGGGATAAAGAAGAATTTTGGTCTCAAAATCAGAACTACTCTCACATGCCCACGGTTAGTCATGATTATTTGATCAATGACTATGTTGCGAAAGACCAATCTTTGGGGATATTTGATGACACTAATGTAGCTTACTCAAACCTTGATCTTAATAATGACCAAGCATCTATTCAAAAGGTAGATCTTGAGGATGCTGCAATGAGTGTTCTAGAAAATTCCTTATGGCAAGATTTGAGTCCGCAACAATACTTGGTTTTGAAAAAAAAGGTGTTGAAAAGGATGAGATTGAGATTAGAAGCACTAAAATCATCGATGACCAGCCTTATATTAGATATGATAGTGATGATGAGTATTAAAGTACATCATTTGAACCAAATCATAGTGACATCTCCAAAAGGTGCACAATGGAATCTTTCTGGGATCAAGATGAAGAATAAAAGGAGTTTGTTGTATATGAGAATGAAACCGAGTTAAGCAATATTGTGGAAGACCCAATTGAACTTGTCGAGGATGATATTAATAAAGTTGACGTTGAAATTCTTGTTAAGGTGGAAACTAATAAGGAATGGTTAGAAAGTTTAATAGAGGACCACGATATACAAGAGGTAAGTAATTCATTAGAAATTTTTAAGAAAAATGAGGATCCCGTAATACAAGAGAATTTGGAAGGTTTGACTAAACCTTTGACTATTGATCCTTTTACTTTACCTCACCTAGGCTTGAATGTATGTGCTTCGGAAGTTTTGTTGAATTACTTTGCTTCTAAATATCCACCGTTGGAAATATTTGATTCTCATACTTTGTAGGTTTGTAAAGAAGAAACCATAGAAGTTCCCAAATTCTATGTTTTTTATACACTTCCAAGTGTATAAAAGACTAAGTGTGCGGGAAAATTTTGTCGGGCGATAGCTTCAATTCCGTTTTCTTGTACTAATATTCTTGTGAAGTTATTGTTAGAATTGCAGATTTTTCTATGGGTGGACCCCCAAATTTTTAAATTGTTGGTCTACGGGTGAGTAGAGATTCAGGATGATGACTTTAAACCAAGCGTTGTATGGGAGACAACCCATTGGTTTAATATTTCGTTTACATTTTCTTGTTATTTCTGAATTTTCATATCATTATAGTATTTCTCATCTTGTTATAAATTGGAAGAGTCAATTTACATTGAGGACAATGTGAAGTTTAAGTGTGGGGGAGTGGTTAAGCAAATAGAATTCTTAAGTATTTACTTTTAGTTAGAAAATTTTCAACTTTCTTGTAACTATTTGCATGAAACCTCCAACTTTTAGATATTTTAGAATCACTTAGTATACTTTTAGTTACGTTTACATACAAAGTTCTTACCGAAATAACTGAACTTAGAAGTATTAGAGAACTATATTCGGGTTTCTTAGTTGTTGAGAGGCTAGAGCTGACAAAAAGGGACTTAAACCGGCGGTGGAAAATTAGGTGCAGAAAGAATAAGTATTAAAGAGATTCAATACCCGTACATGAGTGAGGCACCAAACCTTTAATTATTTGTACATGTATAAATTGTCCGTTTAGAGTGTTTCATCTGCGTAAACTCCGGGTAGAATGATGAGATACCCAACCTCGCACCATTCCAGCACTACTTTTTGATCTCTTGAGTGCCAATTTCTATCAATCACGAGGGTGACATCAGAATTGTGAAAAAACCTTACCTTGTAGTTTGATTTGCAGTTGGCACCGTTTTGTCCCTCGAAAATAATAGGTTCATAGAAACACTATCATCATCAACAAGCGGAAGATTACAAATTTAAAGAAATTTGAAGACGTTCAAGGTTTACAAGCAACACTACAAAAGAGAAAAATTCAGATTCAAAGTGAAGTAATAATACAAAGGGCAGAATTATATATCCTAGTTGAAGACTAAGTACAAGAGAGAAAAATCAAAAGAAGTTAATTTTTTTGAATTTTATAATACTGAGACAATACAAGTTGTGAAGAATCAAGTGGTAAAATCCTTTCTCCACGACCATATTAGTTTTATTGTTATTCTTTTAGTTTGTATTTCATATTTCTTGTCTAAAAAAAGATAGTTGTTTTTATTGTTTTAGTATATATTTGTTTTTGTATTTATTCGTTAAGGCCGTGGGAAAAAAGAAATTTATAAAGAAGTTTCAAGCAATAAGTATTTGAGAAGAAAAGAGTTAAAAATTTTCGAAGTTCTATGAAGTTCAAGAGTTCATCATCTACAGTTGAAGCCGAAGACGAAGACGTTTCTATAGGACGTTGTGAGAGTGGTGCTGATTGTAGATTGGCTGAGAAGGTGAGTGAGCATTTCTATCCTTGCATAGTGGTTGATTTCCTTTCTTAGAGATCATCAGAAAAAAGGTTCATTTCTTCCCACATTTTTATGAGATATTCAAATATAATTTGGAAGGTCTTCCGTTCCCACCATTCAACGTTGCATGATTTCTATCTTCATTCATGCATGCACATATGAGAACCATAAGTGCGTCTTTTGAGTGCAAATTCATAAAATCCTATTGATGAGGCAGAAGTCGAGACATTCGATCGCTCTCGAACCTGAATTCTTTCATATGGTGGTTCTCTACTAAGTCAAGAGTTAAGCATGAGAATAATGTTCTTTGATACATCTAACTTCTTATTATTAGTGTGCAGAAACTTTATGTTCTCTTAGCTCTTTGGATATATGTGCTTTGGAATATTTGAAAGTTGGAAGATTAGGTTTTATGGGTAAATCTCTTGTAAACCCTCACGAGACTATAACTCGTCCGCTAGGGACACCTAGGGGTTTAAAGGCTTGTTACACATGCTAAGTGTAACCGTATCCTCAACTAAAGGGAGTTGTATATTTTAGGTTTAGTTTAGTTAGTTTGCTCAAGGACAAACAAAAGGCAAGTGTAGGGGAATTTGATAGGTGCCTAAAATACATTATTTGAATATCAATTTCTTACACTTTTCTTAACTATATCTCTTGTATTTTGTGTATATTACATTTGTTCTCTATTTTGTAGGTATTATGGAGTCATTTGGAATAAAAGAAGAAGAATTATCCAAAATGGGCAAGATCGTCATTTCAAGGGCAAGTGTTATTCGTGGCCAACCATGGGTGCGTTAATCAAGTTGGGTTTCTAACCTAAAAACTAGGTCACAACCAGTTCCTCTTTATCTAGTTTGTGGTTGAGACCAAAATCAGACCAACTTCACTATTTCACGCCGGCAAAGGGTGTGAAAGAAACAACCGAGAAGATCTGCTACTGTGAGTTTGTAGAAGTCAGGGAAGAGAGGCTCTGGAATTGCGAGTTTGCCAGATTGAATGAAGAGGTAAAGATGGTGCCGGCGAGCTCAGGTGAGAATGGGTTCTGTGAATATAGACGAGAAAGAGCAGAGAAAGCATATTGAGTTTCAGTTAAGAGCAACAACGATATTAGACGGAGAAGCTGATTGAAGAATTATGGGGTCTACAGAGAAGATGGTGGTGTTCGAGAATAGCAAGGAATAAAGATGGGTTTTGTTGGTGTTGGTCTATTGCCGTGAAATAGGAAGAATGGGTTTGAATGAAAATTGAGGTGAAAGAGAAAGGCAAGATGAGATAAAACAAGGAAGCATTGTTATTTCTTGCCATTAGTCACGATTGTGTTTGATGTCGGCAATTTGATGTTGTTGGGTTATTGAATGCATATGTTTAGTGTGTTAATAAGTGTAGGGAAGGAGTTGAAAGATCGATTCAAATAAACAAGATATGCCGGAATCAACCAACAGTACTGCACGCAAGGTGTTCACTTAATTGCCTGAATGAATATGCCGAAATTGTTTGAAATTTATGAACCTGTTTTGGGCTTAAAGTTGCGGGATTTATTCTTTAAATCTGATTTGGACTAACGGAGCAGTGAGTTTGGTCTAGACTATGGTTTTGAATTAGAATTTTGGACGTGACCAATTTTTGGAAATTAGAAGAGTTACGGTTTTATTGGAAAAGAGAGTTTTATTTGAAGAAGGATTCCACAGTGGACAAAGTTATATAACCTGCCCAATTTGAGGTCCAAAACTAATTAGGAGCGATTAATAAAACAAAATAAGGTCATTTAGAAGTAATCTCAATAAATCCTTTATCCAGATAATTTTTATAATGACTAATCTACCTTTGTTTAATTAGTGTTAATTTTGATTAATTAGTTAATTAATTTGGTTATAGTTAGTGTTAGAAAATTATTTGAGTTAGTTTTGGATTAGAAATCGGGAGTGTTTTAGATTGATTTTTCGAGTTATAGTTTTGTACAATCGGTAGGCTCGTGATTTATTTTCCTATCGATTGTACAATCGGTAGTTTAATGGAGTACTTAAACTACCGATTATCATAAGTAACCCCAAATTGGAAGTCAATTTTTTTTAAAAAATTTCATCATTTTGTCTTGGCACAATCGGTAGTTTAAGAAATTCTTAAACTACCGATTATCATAAGTAGCCCCAAATTGGAATTCGATTTTTTTTTAAAAATCTCATCATTTTGTATTGGCACAAACGGTAGTTTAAGAAATTCTTAAACTACCGATTATCATAAGTAGTCCCAAATTGGAATTCAATTTTTTTTAAAATTTTTTTATCATTTTGTCTTGGCACAATCGGTAGTTTAAAAAATTCTTAAACTACCGATTATCATAAGTAGCCCCAAATTGGAATTCGATTTTTTTTTTAAATCTCATCATTTTGTCTTGGCACAATTGATAGTTTAAGAAATTCTTAAACTACCGATTATCATACAAAAAGTGGCCAGGAACAGACAGTTCCTGGGGTAAATGCAATCGGTAGATGTTTATCTACCGATTGTATTACGCTTACACAATCGGTAGTTTGTTATCTACCGATTGTTGCTGAATATACACAATCAGTAGTTTGTTCAAACCCGTTAACTACCGATTGTAATGTACAATTTGAAGAAAAAAACTTGTTAAAAATAAATCGATTGCAAACTTATAATGTACGATTTTTTTGCTTTTGTCGAACCATTTTTAGATTGTAATAACGACGATTATTTGGTTTACGATTATACGATGAATTGGTTTACGATTAATCGGTTGAAGATGAAATTGAAATGCCACAATCAGTAGTTTGAAGTGGAGAGAAGAAGAAGAGGAAACTATTAGTGAAAGGGTTTTATTAGTGAAAGGTTTTTTAGTAATTATTTGATTAGTGAAAGGGTATTTTAGTATTTTTACATACCCCTAGGTTACCCCTTAGCCACACCCATGGGATTGGGTTAAAAAAGTCGCCCCTAATTATTTTTGGGTCGCCCTCAAATTCGCGAGGTTATATAAGAGCAAATTCAACAAGAAGGAGAGATATCTAGGTTTTCACCTAGTTCTCTTCTCACCTCTTCTACTTCTTTTTGTAGGTTTGCGCGGGGAAGATTTCTCGACGTCTAGGTTTGCAAGTTATTTCTTCTATTCAATTTTGTGAACTCCAATTCATTATGAGTAGTTAATTTTCTTTTGTTAGTTTGGGAACAGTTGGATTCTACAATACATGATTTTTGGTTTAATAAATTAGTTTTATCTCAAATTTATCGTTCATAATTCACTACAAATATCTCATGATTGATTGTTTGTTTGTTTAGTTAAGATACAAATTGATTGAACTCACATTCATATCTAAAGCTAATTTAGGTTTTATTATACGCAAAAGTGATACTCCTTGAATACAAGTAGAACAATATGGTTATTGCTTGTAGTGATGCATCCTAGTACTCACATGTGAATCATGACCTTTGTTAAGTTGAATTAGTGCATTTTCCACGTTCAATTGCATTGATTAGCCTAATTTTATGAATCTTAATGCATTTGGGGAATTAAACTTTGATTAGTGCGCTTTCCACGTTAGGCCGTTCTCTATAATAGAATTCATAGTCACATATTTTAATATGTTTGTTGATGATTTGAGGAAATTTGCAGGATATTCTTGCGATCAAGGTATTCTAGGGCTTTTGATAAAACGAGATTAAATATCAATTCTAATTATTAGTACAAGAACATGTTTGTGAATGAAAACGAAACATTGACCAATATTTTCACTTATTGATTCTTTTTTATAATTTCTTAGCTTTCTTAATTATTTTTATTAAATCTGAAAATCCCCCTTTTTACATAAGATTCCGAATTCGAATAACAACCCATACCTCTTTATGTGAACGATCATTTCTTACACTTGCTTTATAATAAATCATAAGTAGTGGGAAATTAATAAATAATTTTGACGTGCTGCGACACACATCAACAATGCACCGGAGAATGTAATTCTTTTGATAGTGCATACTTTTAATTAGTACAAATTAGTTTTCTCATTGAACCTTCGTCTTGAGATCTCCAATCAGTAAGTTTTAGTATCCTTCATGGTAATTTTATTTCATGAGCTTAAGTCCCATCCCCATCAATGAAATAACAAACTATCTTTCTATATTATCCATTCGTCAAAGGATCTACTTATTTTTTCTTGACTTCACTAAGTCTACAAAAATCACTTCATTAGAGAGTAGTTGTCTTACCAAATTAGCCTTCTTCGAGTTTGTCTAGACTTTTCCATTGCTCATTTACTTAGACTCACATAGTCAATTGAGTTTCAGCAATGGTGGCCACAGTCTTGGATCATAGAGGAATACCCAACAACAGGGTTTTAGCCATTCAGCTTCCTCTCATGCTTTAATTTAAGCTAACAAACTCTGATTTCATGTCAGAGTTCCTCATGTCTGTTAGAGGATTTCCAACAACTTATACATCTTAAGAAAGCACACACATAGGCTAAGATTCTTCAAATCCTGAAATCACAACATCTTAAGGTCAGTGTAATATGTATAATGCACATACATTATTTAAAATGTACCTCAGGTACTGCAAATTTCTGATCAGATCATCCCAATAATTTACAAGTGTATTTGTACACCTAATTCGCCGCATGTTTAAAACATAGATTAAACTATCGAGTTTGACAAAAACCATTTTCTTCATAATTTCTTCTGGTTCCAATAATCCTTTAGATCATGCTTGTCTACAACAATTTAGTCTTTTAATCAAATTGTAAACATCACATGTTTTCTAGTGGTTTTAAAGCATATAAAGGCATACACAAGATACATGTACTACATACTAGTACGATCATTACATCTTCCTCCAAAGTTTGTTGCAATATATATCACATATTTGAAATTAAATATGTACTTCAAGCATCCCAATTCTTTGGTCATGTGATCAGAGCATCCATGTAATCTTCAGGATAAAATGGGAAACATGTCCACCTATTTTACAACATATATTAAACATATCTGACAGAACATGTATCATCAAAATTTGATTTTGGTTCTTTCTGATCCTTTAGACCACTTCAACAACATATTAGTTTTCAGTCAAACTTTAAACAACAAAATTTGTTAGTGGTTGTAAAATATATAACAAAGGCATGCTAAAAATATGCACCTTCAATTGATTTAGTATAAATTATATTTATCAAATTCATTAATGTCACATTATTAGTATTCATCATCATCACATAACAATATTGCTAGGTTATTGACTTACAACTTGGTTCAAGCCAAGTATATGTAGATGTAATCAGTTTATACCTTTACCCCCTAGCGCTAACCAAACCCTTAAGGTTTGTCCACCTTTGACTAACCATTTAAGTATATTTCCTCAATATCCATCTAATGTAGCATACTGACAATAATGGCAAACAATATATGACTTAGTAGTTGTAGTGTTATGTGAGCATGTGCCAATGGATCACTACTTTATTCTCTAACAACAATTTCACAAAGTCAAGTCTATGTTTGACTTATTCTATCTCGTTTGAGAACCCGACCTCAGAAAACTCCTATCGAGAACTCAACATCCTCAATAATAAAATTTATTCTATTCAAATGTTGTTAACTTCAGAATTTACAAGTTATCATACTACAGTTCCAGTGATCATATGAAATGATCTGCTAAAGAAGTTGACTCTTCATTCTCACCTTAGATCCCCATAATTGTGATTTACAGGTTAGGACACATATAATTCTAGGTTCTTCTATAAATCTGCTTGATAAATCAAACAAACACTTGTTTCCATCTTATACCCCCACAGTTGAGGCATAAGGTTCCCCCCATAGTTATCATGATTTATTTACATAAGAAACTACAATTATGTGTCCTTTAGGTTGCATCTAACTAAAACACACCATAATATCATATTATCGTACTCTATACCAACATTATGATTTAACATGCTCACGTATTCATTCTCAATACATTGAAGATTTTTATTTTTATCTACTATTATCAAGTTCTATTAAGCTAACACTCAAAGCATCACAAGATCATATTTACAAGTATAACATTTCATAGTAACTTAGGTAGATAACATTTGGCACTAGTTTTAAATCGCAATGCACATATCGAGAATGATATCGTAATCTGATTAATGTCCATACTTGACAAGCCTTGCACATCATTTACCTATTTCTTCAACTGTCATGATAGTTGAGTCGTTCATGAAAATGCTTTTGATTTTTTCTATTCTTGGTAGAAGACAAAACATTCCTTTTATGGAGCACACATTTCAGCACTTCCGGCATTTACCAACCAATTTTTTTTTATCATCTCCAGTGAAAAGTAAAGTTACTTAATACAATAAGAATGTCAATTGTTCCATCCAAATTTGAATGTACAATTTTCTATTCCGAGAAGATAAGCACACAACTAAAAATAGAAGTTATCACAGATTAACACTTAATTATCATTCAATATAAGATGATAAAACTTCTGAGCAACTAGAATTCAAAAAGTTGGTTGATACTTTCTCATTCGGCATAGATAGCATCAAACTATCCAGAGATTATAAATGCTCATCTTGTCAAAATGTTTATTACCAAAATATCATTATCAAGTTACTTAAGTCTCTCTTCACATTAGACTACACAATTAATCGTCAATAATTAAGTACCAGAATTTGGTAATAAAACACCCAAACACTTTTGTGTAAATACATATCAATTCAAGCATATTTCATCACATAACCTTCTTGTTGCACTGGTTACTAAAAGATACTTTATACCTCACTATCCATATGACTATGGTATACTAGTGTATTATATTTCTCATATTTCTAATAGAAGGTAACAAATTTAAAATGGTTTGTAAATTACTGATACACAATTATCAACCAAACATCTGATTCACGCCAATTTACAAAAAGCATATATAATCAAAGTCATTTAGAACACAACGCGTAGTTGATACATAACTGATTCAACATCTCATTATTAATTAGCAATGTGATACTAATCTAACACGTATAAGAGATTATCACTTTAACTCATAACAACCGATTTGATACTTTCTCTAATTTGTTTATGAGAGTTATATTTCAACTAAATTGAAATCTCAAGTCTATTATGGATAAAAATACTTACTAGTACTGGTTTTTCATGTTATATTCAAAGTGATAAAGTACAACTATAAATGGGCTCAAGATCTTATACTAATCTAGAGTTTTGATACAGTTATCAATATTTTGGACAAACATGAGCAATGTTTTTACAAACACCATATCTCACAAACCACGATTTTAAATCAGAAAATAAAATGTGAGTTCTTGAAGATAACATCTAGATCTACAAACTTCATTTGAATCACCATTTCATAAACTCATAGTTACACCAGAAAAACCAATTTAGTCAACAAAAATTTTCTGCCCGTCAGAAATTTTCAGGAACGTTTCTCAGTTTTATAAATTATCTAAAAAATACTTTTACAACTTTAAAAATTCTGGAATTTGATATGGGTACTATTAGGATGTCTACTATAGTCGGTTAAAAGGATTCATCGGAATTCCTTCTAAGTTAAGAGATTAACTCGAAACTCTACACCTAACCAAAAACTCAATTTTGTTTTTTTCACTTCACAATTAACATCCTTAGTACTCCAATATACTATCAACATCAATGATTCACAAATCGAGAATTCATTTTTGATTATTACTATACTAATGTCTTAAGATTGTAGGGTGCAATAATCAAAAATGAAGAAAATCAAATAAGCAAAAGTTGTTGATACTTAGCTCCTTACGGAAGTGATTTCTCAAAACGGATGATCTCGATGAGCTCCTTGTATCTCCGCAACAGCAACATGGTATGTAGCAAAACTTTAAAAAACAGAGTAAGTCACGTGTCCAACACGCTGTCCTTAAGACATTAGCGCCCGGCTACACTCAAGAGTGATGCTATAACCTCCACAGAGCGGATTCCTCCAGGATAAAACACCATACTACACCTACTACTAGCATATGTAGTAGATGCCCAACTTGATCCTGGCAACTCAGGAAAAACTCTCAAGGAAAATCACAAAAGCTTAAGAAAAATAATAAAAAATATTGTCTTTTGGTCTCTCTGAAAATATTTAAAAACCCTTTTCCTTGGATTATTTCTATAGGTTGAGAAAAAGTTGTTTATATAATAACCTAGTACAACTTAAGAGGAGAGATCTCCCAATGTGGGACTAATAGGTTTATAACCTAGTACAACTTAAGATTGGAAACTCCCCGATATGGGACTAATAATTTTTTCATTCACAAAAGATAAAAATAATTTGTTTTATTTACTTAAAAGCTTTAAAATAAAATTTAATATATACTGTTTTCCAACATGACATACCTATTTCGAAGTCTATAAAAAGAAACGTGTGTGTAGTATATTCTAACGTTCCACCAGCATAGACATCAATTTAGGCGAATGTTTCTTTGCATTTGTATGGTACAAAGTCATCCAAGGAAATCTATTGACAATAATGTTAGCACCATTAGTAAGTTCTGCATAAACTTTATTAATTGTATACCAACCACCTCTTGGTTTTTGATGTGCAGCATCTCGCTCTAATCTTGAAGATAAATAACCTTGACTTGTGGCTAATTCTCAACTGGAAATTAGATTGGGATTAATCTCTTCATTTGAACCTTCTTGTTGAGTCGGTAGAGGTTGATTATACGTATTCTTTGGTGGTTTTCTATTTTTTGTTCGAGTAATATTTTGAGATTGAGACAAGATAGTTCTTAAAAAAAAATTAGAGAAGCATAATATGAATTATAAAAGAGTTTTTTGTGGAGAAAATATATAGAGAAGATTAATTTTGGTGTGAGTAGAGAAGTGAATGGGGTTGTATTTATAGGAGTGAGCAATTATATTCGTTAATGTGGTCGTTGGGAATTCGACCATTGTCGAAGAAGCCCAAATTGCCTCAATTGGTTTAGGTTTAGCCGATATACTAATTCTCCACTAACAAAAAACATATTTGCCTATCCACCTGGCTTAGCAAATGGGCAGATTTGATAATGCAATTGCTCTTAAGTTGTGTTTCTGTTAATGTTGTAGTGGATGTATTTCTGTTAATCTGTGTATCATAACATATGTATCTTGTTGTTCTTCGTTAGAGACTCTGTATTTTCATTTGAATCTAAGTATAAAGATTTAACTGTAACCATTCGATAAGTGGGCAAAGGTTAATTAAACTAAGTGGAAATATTATTTCTTTGTAGATATGGAAGACCTTCGAAAATTATCACAAGACAGGATTTTGTAAAAGCCAATGATTTGAGTTACTGGGATATTAGCTTTGGGGGTGAGAGACTGCGATTCGAAGTATAATATAAATGAGGTAAGACTAATTAGGTACACTGTTTGCCTTTCATACTATTTGAAAAGAATTTGTATTACATAACTTGAACCGACGTTAATCAACATTTCGGAGTTCCATTCAAGTAATACTATATACATATATTTATGATATCTTGTTTTTGGCACAACTATTTATTCATTTCTAAGAGTGTTCATTGATATGAACCGTACAATGTTTATGTCTAGTTGGTGACTTTCAGGAAGCTGTAGGAATTGGCATTTGCGTCCTAGTTGAGCACACTGGGTTGAATCCTTTTAGTGGTGTCTGTGACAGATAGTATTCCAAGAGTTGGATGCCCTGTCGTCGTACTTATTTGTCTCATGACCATTATCCACGGAATGACCGGTTAGTCTAGCCGTCTATGTCATGTTTTTCATTGAATTAATGTTAAGAGTTACGGATTTGTATCTTATGGTTACTCTCAATCATTGATGTTATCAATAGTTTGAAGTTTTAAACAATACCTTATAGATGTTTACATGTTGAGTACGCAAACCATATATATGTGTAATTGTTGAATATATATCTAGTTTTTGATTTGTGTATATCTATCTTTTCATAGTTTTGTGTTTTTTGGACACTAATGATGTTTGTAATTTTAGGTTTTTTCAGATATACGTTGTATGCGCTATCGTGATGGAGTAACAAAGTTTTTAATTTGTTTATATATCCATTAACTTCGCTCAATAATCTTTTTGATGTAATTTTTATTAAGTAATCATATGACTCATTTATTGTGTCCAATTACAATCGATTACTGTAATTGATTAATGGAGTTATTATTGTAAATATATGATAGAGCAATATGTATATTTTTATATGTTTTCTATGTGTAGCTGTTGAGTACACATGTCGTATGTTGAGTACACAATTCATATGCATGTGTATCTGCTAGGTACACAAGTCATATATGGTGACAGCGGGTGGCGTCATTTTCACTATTATCTTTTAATAATGTAGAAACTATCGTTTAGTCCTAATATAAATAATATTGTAGCAGTTTGGTCCAGTTTACCAGGTCCGATTGTTGTTTGGTCCTTTTAAAAATATATATTGTCCATTCGGTTCAAATATTACTGTTTGGTCCTAAGGTGAATGTTACCCACGCAGAATGACATCATCATTTCTTAAAACAGTGTCAGAAATACCCTTTTATCTCTCTTATTTTCCCAGTCTTCTAAAAGTAAAAAAAAAATCTTAAAAATTAAAGGGTTATTTAAACTTTGGGTCTCAACTTCGTGACCATAGTTACATTTGGGTCTTAGAAAGTTTGAAATTAGAGTTTGGGTCTCAGGACTCAAATTGACCGTCTTGACCATTCAAAAGAGAGTTAAATAATTAAAATTACCAATTTAAACCCAAATCTTGATGTATTTACTAACTATATCATCATCTTCTTCTTATGTTATGTTTCCTAACCTAAATTACCACCACCACCGTCACTAGCAACATCAATTAACTAAATTATGATAAGAACATGTCTTATGGACCATATAAACGGTATTCACCCAATGCGTCACTCAAGCATATTTAGCATGTATGGTCCTTTGTACGGGTCAAGTCTCTCAAGGTTATGGAAGCCACCCTGACTAGCAAGTATAGAGCGCGAGTACACGATTCCGATGGAGGCACAAGGCATTGGATAAACGTAGATTTTTTATTACTGGAAAGAATAGTTATTTAAATATTTTATTATATTTAAAGTATTTATTTTTATTAAGAGTTTATATTTGTTAGGACTCCAATTATTTTCTTATTTTCCAAGTAATGTAGCCTATTTAAGGTATCGATTCATTAATGATAACAAGAAAAATATTAAGCAAATTGCTACTGTTTGGTTTATTGGTTCTTTGAATCATGAACCTATGTTGTTGAAGGCGCCCGAGGCGTGAAGTTGGCGCCTCGTCAGTGAGGCGTCAAAGGCAAGAGCTACTACCTCTTCTTTTTTTCTGGTCACCTTAGGCGCCTTACGCACGCCTAGGTGCTAAAGGCGCGAGGCGAAAGGCTTGGCACCTCGCGCCTCATACAACATAGTCATGAACTTTGAGCTTGAATCTGCTGGTCGTTGAATAAGAAACTAACCATTTTTTATCAATTTGTATCAGAGTAAGTTCAACAATCAGCAGATTCAAGCTCAAAAGTCATGATTCGAAGAATCAATAAACTAAAAGGTAGCAATTTGCTTAATGTTTTTCTTATTTATTTTTTTTAATCATGAAGATAATGGCCGATGAAAGTTGATGTGACAAAAAAAGGCGCAAACTAGCTACTGTTAAAAAATTACTAAAGATGACGACGTGCTTAATAATGATTGAGTTGAGCGGAGTAAGATGGGGTGGTTGTAAATTGATGGACGAGGAAAGAATTTGTGATAATATGATGTAATATGCGCTAGGGGTATGTAAACTACCATGGGTATGTACGCCTAAGGGCAACTGCAACGGTACGAGTATACCAAATACCAAAGAGTAAAAAAATTTGGTCATTTTTCATTTTTTCCACAACGGTTTTGTGAGTAAATATGATCGCACATCATTTTAATTAGACGTCTGTTATAACACGCTATTGTAGAAGAACGTTACTTAACACGAACGTTTCTCTAGTGGGACGTATGTTGTTGGACGCACATCTATGTGAGCGTTTCACATTCTGGAACCAGACGCACTTATAAATGAGCGTTTGCATTCTCGTACGCTTCCTTAATCAAACGTATGTTTAACGTCCACACAAGGTAGCGTATGCTATCAAAGCGTAGTCATAGGTGAACGTATGTAAATTGAGCGTTATCGTGTGTGGACGTTTACTCACAGACGTTCTTCTAATCAAACACCGAAATCACAAACGATGCATTATAAGAACGCCCATATATGAAACGTTCCTTTACATGAAAGTATTACTAATGCTCACTTAAGCCTAACCAGACGCTCACCTAGTGCACTAAACGCTCACCTATTTTAATTAAACGCTCACCTAGTTAGACAACTAAACGCTCACCTAGTGCACAACACTAAACGCTCACTTACTCTATACACAGCACTAAACGCTCACTAAAGCCTAACCAAACACTCACTTACTCTAGACACAGCACTAAACGCTCACTTACTCTAGACACAACACTAACCAGACGCTCACTAACTAAAATAAACTAACTAAACTAACGCTCACTTAAGAATTTAATTAAGCAACGCGTCTTCTTAAATGGACGTTTGATATATAGGCATTTTCGTAAATGGACGTCTCAACCAGACGCTCTTCTTAGCTTGTGTTTCTGCTACCAGCGTTCTCCTAGTCAAGCATTACTTCATACGCATTCTATAATGAGCGTCTCATCAAATGCTTCTCTGCCCAAGCGTCCGTGTTTCTAAACGCTTTCATAAGTAAGCGTTTTTTGTTAACGCCCACTTACAAGAGCGTGCGAGTATATATAAGTTTCAGAGAAAAACTTCTTTGGAACATTAGTTATACTCGCCTCAAACCTAAATTTACTCTCCCGTTGCGCTTGATTTTGGGCGATCAAAGAGTAAATTTAATCTTTACTCTTTGGTACCCTCGTCCGTTGCAGTTGCTCTAAGGTTATGAATGGCAGCTACGGTGACTAATTAATTAACAAACTATGATGTAATGCGATAATATGATGATGCGAAAACAAACAAAACCTTGATCTCAAAGGGTAAAATATCAACAATAGAGTAAGTCACCCAAATAATTCAACCCAATAGCAGAACTTGTTGACGATGATTCGATGAAGCCAACAATTGTATCCAACTGTCGCAGCGCGGAATTTGATGACTTGAAGAAGACCGACAATGTACCACTGTGTGAATCACAATGAAACGACCTCGAACAATTATTTTTTTCTCTTTTTTTTCTAATGATGTAGAAGACAGTGATGGATGAAGATGGTGATGGATGAAGCGACGATAATTGATGATAATGGAAATAGTGGTGGTCGCGGTAATTGGAATAGGAAAGAACTTGTTTTAATACCAATTGACAATAGAAATGGTTAGTTTCTTATTCAACGACCAATAAATTCAAGCTCAAAAGTTCACGATTCAAAGAACCAATAAACCAAACGGTAGTAATTTGCTTAATATTTTTTTTATTATTATTAATGAACTCATAAGGCCTATTTATCAGCGTGTTTTTGAGGGAGACTCAAAAAGAATTTGGAGCGACTTATTTATACCCATCCAATAGATGTGTCTATGAGATGTTTTAAAAATAGAAAATGCATATACTATCCTTTACCTTTACACTAAACTTAAACATATATCCTTTATTTTCATAATCATTTTAAATACTCCTCTTCTTCTTCTCTATATCTACTGATTGAAAAAAAAATCATCATTTTCATTTTGATTGAAATCAAACATCATCGACCAAACAAACTTTAGGATTAACTGTTTGAACTTAAAACCAAAATTCATTAACCTTAAAGTTGAAACTTAGAACATCAAAACAAATTCGAGTTAAATAAACAAAACGGAAAAATGATAGTAGTTGTGTCCAAACTTAGATTTTATTGCTTGAAATCAAAAAATTGATTGAAATTTTGTCTAGGATTTACAGTTGCAGAAACATAATCGGTAGGTAAAAAGTTGATTTTATCCACCGACTATGGTTGATGTTCTTAAGAAATGAAGAACATCAACCATAATCGGTAGGTAAAATTGATCGCTATCTACCGATTATTTTTGTGTCAACAAAATTCAATTTTTCTGTACTAAAAATTAAGCTTAATCTGTAGATAACATGAACCCGTGTATGCCGATTGTGAAAGCATAAAAATTTGAAATTTGATAAGTTTTGCAAAAATTGTATTTGAGGCTACTTTCACAATCGGTAGATAATGAATATTACGAAACTACAGATTGTGAAAGTAGAGAAATTCAAAATGTTATTAATTTTGCTAAATTTCAATTTGGGGCTACTATCACAATCGGTAGATAATAAAAATCACGAAATAAAGGATTGTGAAAGTAGAGAAATTCGAAGTTTTATTAGTTTTGAAAAAATTAAATTTGGGGCAACTATCACAATCAGTAGATAACGAACATCAGGAAGCTACTGATTGTGAAAGTAAAGAAATTTGAAATTTTACTAGTTTTGAAAAAGAAAAAAAATTTGGGGCAACGATCACAACCGGTAGATAATTAACATCAAGAAACTACCGATTTTAAAAGTAGAAAATTCAAAGTTTTACTAGTTTTGAAAATAAATAAATTGGGGCAACTATCACAATCGGTAGATAATGAACATCACGAAACTACCGATTTTGAAAGTAGAGAAATTCGAAGTTTTACTAGTTTTGAAAAAAAAATTGAGGCAACTGTCACTATCGTTAGATAACGAACATCACCAAACTACCGATTTTGAAAGTAGAGAAATTCAAAGTTTTACTAGTTTTGAAAAAAAAAAAACAAATTTGGGGAAACTATCACAATCGGTAGATAATGAACATCACGAAACTACCGATTTTGAAAGTAGATAAATTCGAAGTTTTACTAGTTTTGCAGAAAAAATTGGGGCAACTATCAGAATCGGTAGATAATTGACATCACGAAACTACGGATTTTGAAAGTAGAGAAATTCGAAGTTTTACTAGTTTAGAAAACAAAATCTGGGGCGACTATCACAGTCGGTAGATAACTAACATCATGAAACTACTGATTGTGCTTAATTTACATGTTTAGAATCTCAAATACATACTTGTTATAGCTATAATTTTTTCATATTACTTGTTATTACGTTTGTTTTCTATTTTTACGTATTATATCAGGGGAATCATCCCAGAATGAGCTACACTAAAGGAGCAGGAAAGTGAAGTGTTATTGATGAAGAAGAGCCAAAGACTAAATTCAACTCATTCAAATCCAGTAGTTCTTATAATGATATTGTAGATAATTCAAATATAAAGTGAACGGAAAAAGAATGAGGTAATTCCGAGTTCATACGAAGAAGTTGTAGGCAAAACAACCGAAATAAAGAGTGAAACACACAACAAACAATCTGTAGATAATGGGGAACCCGAGACTACAGATTATAGGCAGTTTCAAAAACAGGAAAAGTACGTTTTAAAGGTCTTACGATCGGTAGATATGATAAGTATTGATCCTACCGATTATGGGCACTTTTGGGTACAAAAAACTTGAGTTTTTGGGACATTACTGAGGAACGAGACTACCGATTATGGCAAGTTTGGGTACATAAAACTTGAGTTTTTGGGACACTACAATCGGGAGAAAGATAAGGAACGAGACTACCGATTATGGCAAGTTTGGGTACATAAAACTTGAGTTTTTGGGACATTACAATCGGGAGAAAGATGAGGAACGAAACTACCAATTGTGAAAGTAGAGATATTCAAAATTTTATTAGTTTTGAAAAAAATAAATTTAGGCAACTATCAAAATCGGTAGATAATGAACTTCACGAAAACACCGATTGTAAAAGTAAAGAAATTTGAAGTTTTATTAGTTTTGAAAAAATTAAATTTTGGGCAACTATCACAATCGGTAGATGATGAACATCACGAAACTACCGATTGTGCTTCTATTTTAGAAGAGAAGAGTATAATCGGCAGATAACGTACTTTATTATCTACCGATTCTGGGACGTTAATGGCGCTGAATGCATTCAATCGTCATCTCTAATCGTTATTGAACCTTCAACATGATATTATTAAATGATGTTTCCCACCTTCTTCTTCATACTCATCCATTTTCGTTATTGATTTTAGGTAAACCTAGTTTTCCCAAACTTCTTCTCTAACACACTCTCTATTTCTTTTTAAAACTATAACTCAAATGATTTTTTCTAACACTAACATAATCAAAATTAAGTAACTAATTAAGCAAAGGTAGATTATCCATTATGAAAAATGTATGGATAAGGGGCGTGTTGATATTACTTCGTAGTAACCCTATTTTATTTTATTAGTCGCCCCAAATTCTTTCTGGGCCGCCCTCAAAAACTCTAGGCTATTTATAGGCTACATTACTTGGAAAATAAGAAAACAATACTATTCCCTAAAATACTATCCTTAACAAATATAAACTCTAAATAAAATAAATAAATACTACAAATATAATAAAATACCTAATTAAACTATATTATCTATAATAGTTAAGAAGTTACAGTTATCCAATGCTTTGTACTTCCATTGGACTTGTGTACTCGTTGCGCACTACACTTGTTATCCATGGTGGCTTCCATAATCTTGAGAGACTTGATCCGTATAAAGAACCATATGTGCAAAATATGCTTGAGTGACGTATCGGGTCAACACCGTTGACATGGTCCATAAGACGTGGTCTTATCATTCCACCCTTCTTAAATGAGACTTTTTCCTCAAAGTCCACTATATACACTGATATCGGCTCTATATATGATCTTAAAATTCCACCTTTCTTAAATAGGACCTTTCCCCCAAGGTCTGATTTTGATGCGCCTACATCTTTGTTTTTTTCTTCGACAAATTCAAAAGGAATATTAACAGTATCAAAAACCGTAATCGGCTCACTGGGTTTTGAATTGCAATAATGGAACAATCATGTGTAGTTGCAATAGGTTGTTATTTAACTGTCTTAGATCTTTGATGCTCCTTGAATTCTTGGAATGTATATTTCCAATAAGCACAACTTTCGTCTAAATCTTGTGGCAAAATGGCTAAAGGAAAGTTTGGGATCTTCACTTCCAAAACGCTCTAATAAAGCAAAACAGAAATTCTTCCAAGATCCTGAAATATAATCTTACATCCATTTATAGCATTTGAATGGACTACCAATAAGGTGGTCACTAGCTACATTCATAAAGTCTCCTGACAGAATCTTACGGAATTCAAAAATTAATTGTGCCTGAAATAACTAACCCTCTGGATCTCTTCCGTCAAATTGTTGGCATGCCAACCTTTTTGTACCGGCGTGTTGATACATACCAGATGCAAATGTAACTGGTCGTCTCTATATATAGTTACAAACGGGTAATGAGCTAGAAAACAACAGTTACGATAACTAGGCCTGTATCTAATTGAATTATTAAGAACTGGACCTAACAAATGGGCTCGGCTTAACACTTGGACGTTAGGTTTAGGTGGTCTGCTGGTCGGTAATCTAAATTGATTTTTTTTCTTAATCGGTAGGTTTATTGCCCTTAAACCAGCATACCACGTTTTATGGACCATGTCAACGGTGTTGACCCGATACGTCACTCAAGCGTATTTGGCGTATATGGTTCTTTATATAAATCAAGTTTCTTAAGATTGTGGGAGTCACCCTGGATAACAAATATAGGGCACGACGAGTTCACAAGTCCAATAGAAGCATAAGGCATTGGATAAGTGTAACTTCTTAACTATTATAGATAATATAGTTTAATTAGGTATTTTACTGCATTTGTAGTATTTATTTATTTTATTTAAAATTTATATTTGTTAAGGATAGTATTTTAGAGAATAGTATTGTTTTCTTACTTCCCAAATAATGTAGCCTATAAATAAGTCTTATCAACTGATTGATAATAATAAGAAGAAAAATATTAAGTAAATTACTACGTTTGGTTTATTGGTTCTTTAACGAACTTTTGAACTTGAATCTGTTGGTTCTTGATTAAGAAACTAACCATCTTTTATCATTTGGTATCAGAGTAAGTTCTTTCCTATCCCAGATACTATCATCATCACCGTTACAATATCCATTGGCGCTTCAATCCATCTTCACCATCTATCATCATACCCATCTAAAAGAAACAAAAAACAGTTGTCAACGAGTGCTGCTTCAGCCGCCGTTGGTTTTCACTGAAGCTTCTAGGTGCCTTGACAAGTTCTGCTGCAGACCACTATGGGATTTATATGATTTGGGTAACATCTTCCGTTCTGTTGTTGGTAGTCACGTTCTTTTTTATTATTTGTTTAATTTGCATCACCATTAGTTTCTCTTAGTCACGTCCAGTGTAGTTGATCTCAGCTGAGATTGCCGAGATTTCACCAATAATATCGGTTTCAGCATTTATCCGAGACGAGACACGCTATATCGCCGATATGGTATTTGACCGATAATTTCGATTGAGATGGTCCAAATAAATTGACCGAGATGGTCGAAATGACCGGAATTAGGAGGGGGGTTTAAAACAAAAAACAAAAAAAATCCAAAAAACAAAAAACAAAAAAATAATAAATAAATATTCTTATCCTAGTTCTAGGGTTTCTAATTGGTACCCATGTTTTTTTGTGATATTTTTAAAAAATGAGTATTAATTTTATATTTTAATAGGTGCAATATGGGAAAAAATGTTTGATATAATAATTATTTGTATAAAATTTAGAACCGATATTTCATTGATATTCCAACGATAATTTCCCCCATATAAAATTGTACCAGTATTTCGATCATAATCGAGACAAACCGAAATCCAAAATAACTACATTGATCACGCCACCCAATTATTGCGTTCTCTACCATAGAATTCGGCCTTCGGAACGGCGGCGCAAAGGAAGAGAGAGGGAATTGATCCACTCGACCATCGGGAGAGGGCCCGGTAGGGTACTCGACCAGAGGGAGTTTTCTTACTTTCTTGTCCTACAAGGAAGGGAAAGGGCTTGTTAAGGAAGGCGGCAAGGGCCGACGCTCCCCCAATTTTCTGGTCCCCCGGCGAAGGGGGGTGCTTGTGGGCGGTGTGTGCCACGACGAAACAAGGAAATGAAAGGCCGCTTTACGTTGGATGCTGTTGACCCTCCCCAAAAAGATGGCTCCGTTGTCTTGGGGAGCGTTGAAGCTTGCTTCTTCTACAGCTTGGTCATCAATACGACCTGAGAACTGTGAATATCACCTATTAAATAATACCACCGCATACACCACCATTAATCCTTTCCCATCACCTAGTAGATTAAACTCACGCATACATATATCACCGCATACCATCATATCATATATTTATTCATCACCGTCACTTAATAAACCCTAGTTAGCAAATTATAACAGGTTTTATCTCGTACGTGTCTTGCATCGTTTTATCGTCCCATTAGTTACATCTGTAGCCAGCAGCAACACCCATCTACCATCACCCATTAAGCCCAACTCTCTTTTATAAGCCCAGTTACCCAACAGTCAAGCCCAGCAGTTACATTCAATTAAACATTAAATCCAACAGTAAGCCCATCCGTCCCTCCAATTTCCATGCTAAAATGTCCTGGTACAACAAATACCGAAACAAAAATCCATCTCCAGTTTTACCGATATTTTGATGGTACAGATGCGGTCGAATGGTTATTTGAAGTGGAATCATATTTTGAGTCTAATAATATTGCACCACATGGGAAAACTGCAACAGCCGTTGCACATCTCGAAGGGAATGCATTAAAATGGTACAAGTGGGAAACTCTTTATATGGGATTTTGGTATAATTTTTTGTCTGGTATATTATCCAAATTTGGAAAAATGACCTACAAGAAATATCAAATGGCCAAAGTCGTTAAATATCAACAGATTGAAACTATTCATGATTTCCACTCTACATCATCACATATATCTGTAGAAGTTGTCGAAGAAGAAAAACAAGTTATAGCTGTGTCGAGATCGGGCCTTGGGGCAAGGTCCCATTTAAAGAGGATGGAATGATAAGACCATATCTTATGGACCATATCAACGGTGTTGAATCAATGCGTCACTCAAGCATATTTAGCATGTATGGTTTTTTATATGGATCAAATCTCTCAAGATTATAAAAGCCACCTTGGCTAGCAAGTATAGAGCACGACGATTACACGAATCCGTTGAAAGCACAAGGCATTGGATAAGCCTAGATTCTTTATTACTAGAGAGAATAATTATTTATATATTTTATTATATTTAAAATATTTATTTTTGTCAAGAGTTTATATTTATTAGGACTCAGATTATTTTTTTATTTTTCAAATAATGTAGTCTATTTATAGACCTTATCGATTAAATAATGATAATAAGAAAAATATTAAGTAAATTATTACCGTTTGTTTATTGGTTCTTTGAATCATGAATTTTTAA
This sequence comes from Papaver californicum, assembly GCA_023531435.1. Lineage (NCBI taxonomy): Eukaryota > Viridiplantae > Streptophyta > Magnoliopsida > Ranunculales > Papaveraceae > Papaver > Papaver californicum. The sequence goes on from JAJJMC010029998.1 coordinate 2,486,431, forward strand.
GCTTGAATTTGCTGGTTGTTAAATAAGTAACTAACCATTTCTTATCAATTACCAGCACCGCCAATTAGCTAATCCAAGTTAACATAACTGGTGTACCAAAAAACATAAGCGGTTGGTTTCTAAATTTAAGAAATGTATGATACTGGGTTAAAGGCAGAAGAACTGGAGGAATAAGATTTACGATAAATGGAAGGTACTACTTCGAACTAGTGGTGATTAGTAATGTCGCAAGAGCAAGTGATATATGAAAAGTGTGGATTAAAGGATCCAAGGACAAGTACACATGGTTAGCCATGGAAAGAAATTGGGGTTTGAATTGGTAAAGTATTACATATCTCACAGGGCAGAACTTATCCTTTTAAGATTGAGACGAGTGATGGTAAGGTACGCATTGCCTTTGACGTTGCTCCCAACAATTGGAGCTTCGGCCAGACTTTCTCAAACAATGTTCAATTTTAAAAATATGTTGTTCTTTTTCTTTTTAACTTCTCTATATATAGTGGTTACTCGGTTTGCTGAAAAGGGTAATACACAAAAGAGGTATCAGTCAGCAGTGACGGAACCAGAAATTATTACTGAAGGGGACTAAAAAAAATATATATAAATATATAGATTTTAATGGACTAAATATAGAATAATAGGTGGACTAAATACATAATATTAGATAAAACCAAAGATGTTTTTATGGTTTTGATGATTTTGAAGGCGGCTAGAACTAGGGCTAGTCGTCCTTTGACTTCGCCACTGTCAGTCAATATAGGTTTCTTGGATTGCCGATAATTATGTTAACTCCCACCTTCTGAACTAGTGTAATGATTGAAATTTGCATGTATGTAATGGAGATCCTGTTGTGTGCCGTTAATATAAAAGTTATTTATATATTAATCTATTCATGATGATGGTGTTGCTAATTGATGATGATAGTGGTAGTACTTTAGATAAGAAATCATTGAAGAAGAAGAAGATTAAAGATATAATTAGTAAATAAATTAAAAGTTAGATTTAAATTGGTAATTTCAATTATTTAGCTCTTATTGGGATGGTTAAGACGGTCAACTTGAGTCCTGGGACCCAAACTCTAGTTTTAAATTTTCAGGGATCCAAACGCAACTATGGTCATAAAGTTAGGATCTAAAATCTAAATAACCCAAAATTAAATATCTTTCAAGCCACAAGTCGAATGAACTACCATCACGAGTTAATTCTACAAAATGAACAGCTAGATTGAACTACCATTACGAGTTCATTCTTTAAAATGAACTACTATAATAAACTATTATTACGAGTTCATTCTACAAAATAAACTACTATTATAATGAACTAACTTTGCGAGTTCATTTTACATAATGTACTACTTCATTTTACATAATGTACTACTTCATTTTACAAAATGAACTCTTAGAATGAACTACCATTTTGATTTCATTTTACAAAATGAACTGCCATTATAAATTCATTTTATAAAATGAAATGCTAGAATGAACTATCATTAAGAGTTCATTTTTTAATATGAATTAATATAACCGATACCGTGAAGATTAAAGATTCGATAATTAGTGAAATGGGTGCTCAATTTGTAGATATCGTTGGGAGTTCCGAAAATATAAAACTTATTAATTTTTGATATATAGTTTGAGAGATATTTAATTTTTAGTAGTTATTTTTTACTAAGTGAAAGAAAATAAAATAGAGAAAAAAATAATTTATTATTTTAATATTTTTAAATAAATAAGGATCAAACTAAATTTTTTTATTTATCGATGGACAAGTTAATTTAGAACCATATAAAATAGGACCAAACTAAAAAATTTCATTAATAATTAGAATTTAGATTTAAATTTATTTTAATTAGAGACTTAAGGGTATATATGTTATTTTATAATTCAGGTCTAAATTTAAATTCCTTCTAATCAGGAATTTGTGAACAAAAATATATACCATATTTTCATTATTTTGTCATATTCGGTCATGACATCATCAATTAAAGAGGACTAGATATATGGAACAAGAAATGTTTTTCTCAGAAAGACACTTAAATAAACGTTAGGAATATACAAAACATGACGACATTATGTAGGGAAGCGAAAATGTCCACATAATGTCTGGCACTAAAAGAGAGTCCTATAAAAACCACATAAAAACTGCTAAAGAAAATTATATCTTTAATGTTCTGAAATACAACAGAGTTTGTATACCCCCGAGGAGTGCTACTGAGAACACATGTGGTGGTTTTTTATGGTGGCTGAAAATAACCACCGCTCATGTTCTCAGGTCACCCCTTTGGGGTACTCTGTTTCACTGCAATTCGATTCGACAATAACAGAGTTTTATACCCAGAGGAGTGCTACTGCGAACACATGTGGTGGCTTTGGTGGTGGCTGAAAATAACTACCACTCGTGTTCTCAGTTCACCCCTTTGGGGTACTCTGTTACACTGCAATTCTATTCAATGTTTCTTTTTCTATTCGACTGACCATCTTGAAAATGCTCCCGTTGTTTCATGAAACTGAATAAATTTAATCCATTTCGACCATCTCCTCCGTCACCTTGACCCTATCATGAAACAACAAATACATAAATGGTCGAGCTGCGGTTGGGATGGTCTATATGGATTAATATCAGTTGAAAGCAATGGGATTAGTTTCCAAATGGGTACTTAATTGGTCGGTTCGTCGATTCCCATCTTAGGATTTTAAGTTTCGCAAACTAACTACATTTGCTGAATTATAAACTTGGTTTTACAGGTATGAAAAATCTTCCAAGAAGCTCTATTGTTGAATGAATGATGGTCCAGTTTGTTGTTCAACAGCAATTGGGTGTGCTAATTTCCTGCATCATAAGTGTCCTGGAATGCTATTGCTAACGAACAACTAAATGTAAAGGGAGAAACTAAATTCAGAGACGGTATCTGCTCTTCTCTTGAGAAAAGTCATTTCGACCAAGAATAGGGGATTCATGGATCTTGTTCTATCAGCGTGGAGCCCACTTGCTATTACCTCCTGCTAGTGCTTCTTCGGAGTCAACTGCCAACAAAATTATACAGTTCACCATGTAAATTTTGTACAGTGTAGAGTTTAAATGGGTAAGGTATTTCACTCTGCAGAATTTGATACTTAGAGCAACTGCAGCGTGCGAGTATCCTAAAAAGTAAAGAGAAAATTCTCTCTTTACTCGCCAACTCTTAGCCGCAACGGGAGAGTAAATTCTCTTTTTACTCTAGATTTGCTACAGTAACCGAGTAAGTTTTTTCCGAAATATAAAGTATAGTCGCACGGCCAGTTAAGTGTACGCCTGATAATACGGTCTGTTAGATGGCCGCTCAGTGTAACGCGCGGTCACCTAGCTGTCCGGCCATCCTGGAATGGCTACTTAAGGCTCCGCCCAACCTAAGACATGCACGGTCAACTAGCTGATCGCCCCTTACTCACACGACCTCTTAACCCTCCGCTCCACCAGACGGTCTCCTAAGACATATGCCAACAATAATACGGTCTCCTAGGACATATGCCAACAATAATACGGTCACTTAGCCAACCGTCCGTGTTATCTTACGGCCATCTAACACTACGCCCAATATCATACGGTTACTGTGCGAGTAAAATTTCCTCGCCTACCCATTGTGGTTTTAAACAAAAGACCAAATCAAATTTGGTATTTACTCTTTAGAATACTCGCAGCGCTACAATTGCCCTTAGGCACCAAATTTTTTCACCAAATCCATGCATCACTATGCTCTAAATCATAGACCCAAAAATGACTAACTTTTTTTTGGGAATAGTTGGTTACACACCAAAAGTGTATTAAACAATGAGTGATGGACACAGCAATGCATGGATCTGGTGTAGGAACCTTGGTGGACACAGCATTTTTGGGTATGGGCGTTTATGATTGATTAGGTCAATGCCGTCCAACCTTTTAATATCGGGAAAAAACACAGATTGTATAGCAGTATCATTCATTCTGATACTAATGAAACGAAATTTGAATTCTTATATTTCTCTGTGCAAATTTAGACTATACTGTATTTAGAGATATTCCACAGATGAGACATGATTTAGCAAAGAGAAAATGTCAGACATAATGAATGCCACCAAAAAGTGACAACTTTAAACTATCGACTTTAAGAATCTAATGGAGTTGATACCCCAAAGGAGGGATTTAAGAATCTAGCCGAGTTTCATACCCAAAGGCCAAAGGAGTGTGATACTAAAAACCACATGTGGTGGTTTTGGTAGCAAGAAGAACCACCACTCGTTCTCAGGTCACCCCTTTCTTAAGAAGCTCTTGCTGAATGTTGGAATCAACGGTCAGTCGTGTGGTTTCCTACATCATGAACAACAGTCAAGAATACACTTGATGAGAGAGAACAGATCTAGAGGCAAATTGAGATTCACCCAAAGACAACTGCCTCTCTTCTCATGTAGGGCGACGTGTATGTTGTCTGCTCTTCAAAATTCCACCCGCATAGTAATTTTAAGTGCTTCAGTTAAAAAGAAAATCCATTAGTACACACCAGTGATCAATACAAGAAGCGCTTTGGATGTAAATGAGAAGTATGTGCCTAGGTTTTATTTTAATATGGTTCTGCAAATAAAATTAAGCATACCGTTATGCAAATAAATTGTCTTACAATGGATGACCCAAATTCAACAACGGAGTTGCAAAATATACTCCTCTTGCAATCACCATGTCTACATCTACAAGGCTAGATTTTGTTTGACATTTCAACCTTACATCAGAAGTTACAAATGTCAATCCCTATTTCACAATCGTCAATAAATAATCACTACACTATGATGCCATTGGATTTTTAGGTTTTGGACGCTGATGAATTATTTCTATGAGGATTTAAAGTGAAGTGAAGTCCTGACTTTTTTAAATTGGTGTTATCTCCTAAACTTATTCTTTTTATTTTTAATTGTTTTCAATTTTCAATAGATCTGTGGTTTTATGATTCCTAAGATGCAAAATGTTGATTTTTTCGTCATACCATTAAGTATGCTCGAACTTTTAAGGCCAAGTTGTTGATTTAGTGTTTATGTATATTATGTTTTATACTCTTGTTCTGTTTTGGTTTTTTCTTGTTTAGATTCAGTAATTGTTGATCTACTTGGATTTATTTTGTTCAATTTTTGTTTATATTGTTCTTGTGTGATTCGATCTATGATTCTCCCATGGGTCTCTGATTCTCGGTCACCATATATTTCTCCTTAATATTTGAGTTTAAATAGTGATCTTTCTTTGCAGCAAGCTGGATTTATAAGGATCAACAGAATTTAAAATGACGGAATATTATGGAGCTAATGTGTGGAGTCTATAACATTGGGAGAACGGATAAAAAAAAGAATGATATAACTATTTGATTCTTTTTATCTTGTTATTTGTTTATGTTTCCAACTATGTTTGTGTTTGAATATGTAATGTGTTTTGTCAATATTTTATAATTTCTCTTTCAACGTATTGCAGGTAATGGTAATGACCCCTCAGATTCTATTAGATGCTACTCCCTCCGTCCCATGTTAGATGAAGGGAAAGAGTTTTTCCAAGTCCCAAATTAGATGAAGGTTTTCATATTTTTACCAATTTTTTCCTTATTTGTCCCTGCATTGGAAACAGACATTAGAAACAAAAAACTATGAAATTTAAATATTTTAAGAATTAATATTAAAGGGGTATATTTGGAAAAAAAAAGTCTCTCTCATTCAGCGTGAAAATACATAAACCTTCAACTAAACTGAGACGGAGGGAGTATATGAGGAAAGCATTCCTTAGTCTGGATAATGTGTGTTCGCTATTGTTTGACTAATGTCATTGTACAACTGGAAATCATGTTTATACGAAAGTAATGAAGGTAAAAGTATCACCTAGGATTATGAGAAGTACATTACTCTCTGTAATATTAGAACCTGTGAAGCGTCTCCATTTAGGATTATGAGAAATACTTTCTATTATTCTGAGTTTGACTGGAAAGTGTCTTAGACTCCAAAGTGATAGAAGCTGCAAGGCGTCTTCTTTAAAGGAATATGTTGTTCTTGACGCATTTGGTAATGATGTCAAACTTGCTGAGACCAAGGATTGCAAGGGTATTGTTGGTTCTAATGATAGGCGACCACTACAACTTGATAAATTTACTTTGTTTTTATTTTATCTTTTTGTGTTGCATTAGTTTTGTCTTATCTTTTCTGATGTTATGAGATGTTATTTAGGAGATTATCTTCTGGACTTGATGATAGTTACTTCTCGAGATTCAAATTATACAGCGCATAGGACTAGGTTTTGTATTTTGAGGCCTGAACTCGTTGTTTCCTTTTTCCAGGTAACCTGTCACAAACCGGGAAATTCCTCCTCCAGCGCTAAGCGCTGGGCAGGCCAGAACTCCCCGATGCACAAATTGAAAGACAATAACCGGACCTTAAAGCTTAACTTCTTGCTGGTAAATGCAGGAAGTTTTGCCTTTCTAAGCATGTTTTATATGCATGAGTCCCGAAAGCTCGATAATTTGTACCTTGTGGCTTACCAGGCAAATACATGTCAGTTTGCATTTCCGGGAATGCTTTGCAAGCATGATACTCGAAACGTAGTTTCCATACCGTTCCAACTCAGCCTTGTTCTGCAAAGGGTACAGGGCCATTAAAGCCAATGGTGAATGCCTTTTGCAAGAATCACCTACTTATGAGCATTGTCCAGGCCTAACTCATGCCTTGGACTAGAACCTAGGCCATTTCAAGCTTATTTTTCGCTTCACCAACTCTGCTTCGACCACGCGCTGGAGCTTGAACTGATCTTGCTATTGCCAAGGGTGCAACATCCAGGGACATGCCATTCTATGCCATAAAAGTTGATAGGAAGTATGTACAATCCATTGAATGGAGTTATAACTACCTCATCAAGTGTGGCAACAATTATCTCTTGACTTGGCATTGCTGAGCCAGATGATACGAGTTACCATAATGTCGCAATCCCTCTAAATTAGATGATATGAGCGACAAGGTGCTTCACCTCAATGCATTGCATTGCGGCTGCCTACGTACCCAATCTGTACCTTGAAGGGATCAAACACGACTGTAGTTTATCCGAAGTGTCAATTCGAAGGAACAAGACAAAGCCAATATCGATTCCAACTTTGTTGCAAGTCCAAAGGACAAGCAAAGCCTAGTTCGTATAGGCCAAGGGACTTTCACAGAGTATTCACTAGCTTGTGCATAACTATCTCTACTTAGTATGCAAATATGCATTCTCGAGTACGCAACACGATTGAATGATGCTTTCGTATAATTCAAGCTTTACCGGCTAAGCTACAAGCATATTGACGTTTATGCATCAAGTATGCACCAACGCATTGGCCACGTCGCGTATATTTGCATTACCGTTCATGCACATTCGACCAACGCTTTCTTCTTATATATGTCTTAAGCGCATTTCTATATTTTTGGAAAAGAAGGGTAGGGGACATCCATTTATTGCACTTTAGGCAAATCCGCCAACTGGTTAGTATCGCTAGGAAAATCTGCCAACTGGTTAGCATAGGTAAGGAAATTCCGCCAACTAGTTAGCATCGTTAGGCAAATCCGTCAACTGGTTAGCATGGCTAGGAAAATCCGCCAACTAGTTAGCAACATCGTTTTCCAACCAACACCTCTTCCCTATATATGTTTTACTCGTATTTCTACAAGTGGAGAATAGAAGGGGAAGGGCATTCATCGACTGCACTTTAGGAAAAAATGCCAACTGGTTAGCCAGCTGCTAGCCTAATCCGCCATCTGGTTAGCATAGCTAGGCAAATCCGCCATCTGGTTAGCATATCTGTTAACTGGTTAGCCAGCTGCTAGGTTAATCCTCCATCTGGTTAGCATAGCTACGCTAATACTCCATCTGGTTAGCATATTCGCTAACTGGTTAGCAAACTGCTAGGCTATTCCGCCATCTGGTTAGCACATTCGCTAACTGGTTAGCATAGCTAGGCTAATCCGCCATCTGGTTAGCATATCC
>JAJJMC010029998.1:2494429-2543988 GCA_023531435.1 Papaver californicum
AACTGGTTAGCATAGCTAGGCTAATCCGCCATCTGGTTAGCATATCCGTTAACTGGTTAGCATAGCTAAACAACACCTCCTCCCTATATATGTCTTAATCACATGTCAACATACTTAGGAAAATAAGGTAAGGGACATTCAATGACTGCACTTTGGCTAAAAGGACTATTTTGCCCCTCGCTCAAAACTTGATGAATATAACTTTTCACTTTAATTATAAAATGACCGTTTTCCCCATACGTATAAATTATTATTTTACCCTTGAGTGGTCGTTTTGGCTTTGGTGTGCAAAATTACTATTTTATGCATACTCGGGTATGCATCACTGCACAATAGTGCCTCATCACTATGATGCTCTCTCGGGTTCGCGTCAAGGTCATTTGTGCCTTTCCCGGGTTAGGGTCATTTTTTGACTTGTAATGCATTCTCGAGTATGCATCATGAAATAATAGTTTCTTAGCACTATAATTCAAAGCCAATTTATCCACACCCTGATGCATTCCTAAGTAAGCTTGGTAAGCTAAGGATGAAGCTTCATCCCATGTTATGACGCGTCCCTGAGTAAGCGTCATGTAAAAATTACGGGTGTTACATAACCTCATGCATTATCTGTATATGTACATACTTTGTCTGTCACATATCTTTCTTGCTAACTTTACCGTGATTCATTTGACAAAGGCTGAAGCTGCAAAGAAGTCACAAATTAGTTCTGGACCTGATGGAGAGGTGCCTGCAGTCACTGATGTTATTCATATATTTCATCTATTGATGGATGAGAAGACGAAGAATTAGGTTTTGCTAGAAAAATACTCAAGAGAATCTCTTGCTATGAATAATGTAGAAGCAAAAATTGAACAAAAGGAAATGCGGAAGAAGAGGATTGGACATAGGTGAAATAATAAACCATTGTGTCATCTCATGTTTGTCAATAATATCGTGTTGGGTTTTTGTTTGAAAGTTCTAATGCTCAAAAATATGAATTCAGATTTTTTATATTTTTTTTATCATTTCTTGACTTCTTTGAAGTTATCTAGCCTTAAGTAGTACAAATATGTAGGTGCTGATATCACATAAGTAGGAGATGACTTCAAAATTTCTCATAAATTCTTAGTTTCTGTGATTCTTTCCAAAGAGTATTATACTTGGCTAAATGAAACCTTTTACGGTGTTTCTACCAATTCCAATCTTAGATATATCCTTGATTCATCAAAATGTTTGACTTTGCCCATACATATTTCACTATTGACATTGTTTTTCCCATTATTTAAAGGACATAAAATGAATATCTTATATTTTCTTATTTTAGGTATCGCTATAATGCATTGATGTGGATGATCATCTATTCACGAAGTAAGTTCTTTATATTACATATTTTAGAGCTTAGGTTACTTTCTCATTTTTAATGTCTATCAAAGTCATTATTCCAACCATTTCGATGTTTTTTTTTTAAGAAATAGATAATGATATACGCAACATCCTAACAAGGCATGCAATATACACAATAGTTTACTGTTGTTACACTATACTTGTTCATGCCAGTGATTTGATTTTTATGGCAGATGCTATGTGCATGTTCATCCTTGTGTTGTCAACTGCAGGTAGAAGAAGTGTGGACATAAGAGGTAGGTATTATTTGTTCGTATTTTCTTAATATATATTTCCATTTGTTTCCAGATGTGGTTTGTAGATTCCTGATATGCTTTCTGAAGATGCTTAAAATTAGCTTGAGTTTTGTTTGCCTGTTTAGTTTGCAGTTGAGGCCGAAAAACAAGATCAAGTAGATGTTATCTCTAGAATCATGGTGGGTGCAGAGGCAAAGGGATTTGCTTTTTAACCCTTCATGTTTAAAAAATTTAGCATGGTATTTTGTTTTAAGGTATAATCAATTGTTAGCTTCAATAGTTATTGTAACTTCTTCTTCTTACTGCCAACAACAATATCATGCATATGTGCCTGATGCAACTATAATACAAAGTTTTGCTGAGACTATGGTGTTACTTTGAAAGGATATTTTAGCACAACCATAGATGATGGATCAGGATGTTTGATTTTAAGATGTGTCGATCCATCTTGTGGTGTTGTTGTTGGTCAAGACATGATTAATTTATTTGTTTGTGAGAAGATAAGCAGACTTAGATCTTACATTGCAGATAATAAAAAGGTAAGCTTGAAGACTTTTTTTCTTCTCCATATGATTGTTTTTTACTATATATTTTCACATTTTACTTTTCCCTGGTCCTTCCACATATACAAGAGTTAAGAGATACTTCACGTCCTGTGTTTGCAAGTTGTTGGTTTACGTTCATGGAAAGAACAGATCAGTGGATCTTACTAAGTTCTTTAACTTCACTACCCTATAACCATTACTCGATTTTGTATGTATGTAAATATGTAGACTAAAAATGGGGTTCTGGATCATTTGTTGTTGTAGTTTCGAGTGAAGCTCTTAGGTCCTGTAAAGCTATCTTGAGATATTCATGAAATAAATACACAAGGTGTTATGAATGTTAAAGTTATGTATCTGACAAGGTAAGGTCTATATACTCTAAATTTCTTATTCGGTACTCAAAGTATATGCTTTAGTGTACATTTTCTTTGGGATGAAGTTTGTTCATATAGTTACCTAGGACTATTTTCCAATTGCCTACTTTTCAAGAAGCTTTCTGTTATTAACATGATAGATAGTTTGCTTTTGGCACACAAAAAAAAAGTTTATGGTACTTCTTGTTTTCGAATTTCCAGGTGTTCGGAAAACTCACAACTTCTATTTCAGCTAAATTTTTCCATAAAGCTTGAACTCAATTTATGTTTGAGATATTGATTACATTTGTTGCAATGATGAATTACTAAATTTGTATGAATGTTATATTAGAATCATGTACAGGTGCATGGTAATATAATATTAAAAAATTCTGAAATAGTTTAATTTGTTTTTCCTATATAATAATTATTTAATTTGAGACATTTATATGTGTTTATTTGATTATTATATACGTCGCTTTAATTACATATATATATATATATATACGTTGCTTATTAAGAGATTCTTATATGCGTTGCTTTAATTAATTTAAACGACACTTGTATGCGTCACGTTATCCGTCTTAAATGAACCAGTACGCATGATTTGTTGTACTGTCTTAATCAGGATATAAGCCTTGTCCTTCTTCGCCTAAGCTCAAATACAAAGCTTGTCTATATAAGCTTAAATACAAAGTTTGTCTGTATTAGGTAAAAGCACAAGGCTTGTCCGGATTAGGTTGAGCATAATACTTGTCCGCCTTAGCTTAGGATTAAGTTTGTCCGTCTTACCCTTAGAGCAATGCTCGTCCATATTAGGTATTAGCCTAAGAAAATATGTCTTAGGTATTAGCCTAATGCTAATCCGTCTTAGGCGTTAGATCCTAAATTAACCCGTCTTAGCATTAGATCCTAAGCTAATCCGTCTTAGCCATTAGCTCCTAATGCTCATCCGCCTTAGCATTAGTTCTTAACGTTTGTCTGTCTAAGCTTGCTTCACATATACAAGTTTCCAAACCCTAACTTTCTTATCAAAGTCCATACTAAGCCTCAGTCAGACATATATATGTATATTTATGCTTAACATGCTATACTTATTTATACAAAGCAAGATGTCAATGCAAATTGACATAGTTAAACACAATTGTTCCTCATGAATAAAATAAATATATATTTTATTTTGAGTTTAGTCTTGCTAGACTCATCAGGCTAGCTGATAGACACATTTTTATGTCTAATTTGTGTTCAATTCTCTATATTGTTAATGCTTGATTGGTACTTATTGTGTGATTTTATGTGTTTGTAGGTCGTTTTGGGAAATAAATATTTGTGGAAAAAATCGTCTAAAAAAGTGTTAAAAGCACCCCGAGAAAAATTACTAGAAGCACCCAAGAAAAATTACTAGAGGCACCCAGGGACAACTGCTAAAGGGACACCACTGTTGGTTAGGGGGCATTCCCTTTTTGAATTCAAATCCGAGAAAGGCGGGAAGGTTTCCTTTACGTAAACAGTTTTGCTGATAAGATTCTGACCGTATTTCATGGGATTAAAAACGCGTTTCTACTATTCCAAACTGAAGCAACAACCTAAAGAGGACCAACACACGTCAAAAACAGGTATTTCACGTCGAAAAAGGGTTGGAAATCAATTAAAAATGCCGGAAAAAGTAAATATTCCATGTTTTGGATAAAACTCAAATTTGAGTTGGTTTGGAAGAGATATTTGGGTCCTTATCGACTTTAGAGGATAAACTAGGGTTTACTAAACCTATTTAATCCAAAGAGAAGCAAGAAAAACGAATGGGGGAGGGCGGGCTCGTGAAGAAAACATAAGAAAATTGTGTTTGTTGCTGCTGAAGACGTGAAGAACAGGGAATAGGCGACGGTTCCTTCAACCCATCTACAACGGATATCTTAGCATATGCAACGTTTATCTTCAGCCGAAAACACTTTTCTTCTGTAACATTGAGAACAACGGTTTGCAATGTCGTTACACAATTGTAAACCATCTGTGTTATTATTTTTACATCTTTCAAACACTTTTTGAGCTATATACCAATCTTTTGAGGGTGTTTTGAGCATGATGAGCTAAACCCAACCACTGGGACAATGGAGGAAGCCACATTTCATGAATGGTAACTATTTTTGATTCTTAATGACTTTTGCATTGATTTTTAATTGATTTATGATTTTTCTTAATTAGTTGTGATTTTTTTTGATAATGTATGCTGAGACTTAAGAGCTTTTGATACGCCATGCTTATGATTTACAGTTAATATTTTAGAAATCTACTTTTGGCAAAGAAATTATGTCAATAAAAGCGCTACAATTGTTAAAGAATCATTGTAGAAATCAATCAGAAGTGATTTTGGTGGAATCCTGAGTTCATGTTCTTCCCAATATTGTTAAAATCTTTTACTTATTTTTAGTTTAATTCAGAATTAGGTCTAAAATGAATCTTCACAAGTCTCAGCGAACGAACACATTTTTAACACTTTTCTGAAACGACATAAGATTTTGAGAAAACATATATAAATAACCACAATCGCACGTCGTCTAACTAGTAGACAATGAAAAATACGGGTCGAACCCACAGGGAGCGGTGGAAAATACCGTAACTAATATTTCTAATAAACTAACAAAAAACAATATTTTTTCGGATTATTAGAATTGAGAATGAAATAATAAACTAATTACACTAAAATTATAGAGTATTGGAGTCGGTAACTAGGGAATCCGGTTTCCACCAATCTAATCATATAAACTCAATTAATCTCTAGAATATGTTTTCTAAATTACTCGAGACAAATATTGAAATTAATCTCATGTCTCGAAAAATAATGCCTTAAAATCCTAAATCATTGTTTCACCGGTATAACTTCCTTCGCTCCTAAAGTAGCAATTCTAAAGTGTTATTTATCAATCCTAAAACATACACTGTCAAATAATTTAACCCAAGTACGGCACATCAATTGAAAAACATAAATAATCAAGAAAACCGCATAAACATTTAGATACCAAGATATTTGAAGTGAAATTATCAATCAATTAAATCATTGCGAAAATATCATTAGAGAAAATTAATCCGAACTTATATGATCAAATTTAGTTTCCAGCCAAAATCTTAGCTACATAGTTATTAGAACATGACTATGGGTTTCTCAAAATCCATAAAATATATAATAAAACAAGAGAGAATAAGATGAACCCTTTTTGCACCAAAGATCCCCAACCAGACGTCTCCACTTTCTCCCTTTGTACACCTTCTTCCGCCTCCAGAGAAAACTTTCCATCCCAGCTCCCAACTCCGAACAGATCCCCTATGCCACTCTTCGGTCTCACCCCTTTTCTATCCCTCTCTCCCTTCAACACGTGTTTCCCTTTCTTTCTTACTTTCTTCTATTTTTACGCCTCTGTCAATCACGTGGACCTGTCCCCCTTAATTCTCAAAACCCAAAGAGAATTAAATGTTATCAGACCACCTACTCCTCTAAGACATTGCCACGTCTATACCCAAAAAGTCACAGCCACTCAATTGTTTTAGTGCTACGTCAGTAAGACCAAACACTTTTCTCCCCTAATTAGTGCGCTTGGAAAATACAAGCTTAAATTAACCACTTTGTCCAAAAGTGAAGTTGTTTAGTCTCACAAACCGAATCAACTCTACTTATGTTTTCACGTGCCTCTTCTACTCCTTTTTCCAACTCATATTCATAAGCTAGTAGCAAGTGAATTGCATTTAGCCCTTTTATCCATTTGCTTTGCTATTGTCCAGATACGGCTAATAATTGCAATTAAGCCAATGTTTATTTGTAACATCGGGTTTTAAATATATAACCTATAAAAATGTAAAAGTAGCAATATTAGTACAAATACAAGGCCTAATAAATACAGATTTGACGGTAAAAAATATATAAATTAAGTGCCCATCAAATACCCAAAAACCTATATTTTGCTAGTCCTCGAGCAAAACTAATTTAAAACTAAAATAAAAATCTTAAATCATTGTCGCAGGCATCGTGATTGTACTTAGCGTGTGAACCTTTACTCCAAACTCTAGTTACTTGTGAACAATTGACGGTGGACACTAAATATGTTATTTAGTTGGATACAAAATTCTTTGGCTATGGGAGGAATTACCCTGTTTTGAATCCAATTGTTGTACACGAGTTTGCACTCAAGCATACTAAAATTCATATATAAGAAAACAAAGCTCTTCTCAGAAAGTCGTACAATGGACGACGATGCTCGGATTCTAATAAACACAATCATATGAATAGATTAAGAAGATGAATATGAAGATAGAAGTGTGCGCATATTGACTAAGGTGAACGATGTTTCCCAGAATATCTGTATGAATGGCACTACCAAGATGAACTCTAATGGATTGAGATACGCGCCCACTGGCCTGAATCGTAATTCTAGTATCAACTCAGCTGGTATATACAAGGGTCCCAACGGTCGATTTATTGAATATACACATTTTTTTTTCAATTTTGAATGTATCGACAACATGATTGAATTTTTTTTAATCCAAGCGCATGCTGCTTTTCAGCATATTAAAATGATATTTCCCATGGATCCTGCATTCCACGCTTGCTTAGGCGATGAAGAAAGGGAGAACACACACATATTGCTATCCGAGTGTCATATTTTTTTTATTTTTTTTAATGGTCAAGTTCAAATAAAATACAAAAATGGGGCTTGATCTCAATTACTCTATTTCATCTTAGCGGCAACAACAAGACGATACTAGTGACCCACCAATTCACTTAGAGAAACACATAAAGATGCAAAAATAAAAACAGAACGTGATATGGTGATCACCCCGAGATATGGTGACGACTATCATGTTATTTATAACACCTGAGCTCTGTCCTTTTATGAATAAACCATTTAGTTGGGTCCTCTACTCCGAGAACCAAGAGGTTTGTTTTCATATACCTAGAATGGTTAGTGTATCCTAAATAGTTCACAAGTTTCTAAAATTTGGAGTTTCTTATTGGCATCAATTTTCTGAAACTCTACCCCCAAACCTAAATTTAACATTTTCGTCAATGTTTCAAACCGTGCAACCTAGAATGGTATGCAATATAAACATAAATCAAAGAAAAGGGATTGGAAGATTTCACCTGATTGACGCAAGAAAAGTAGTATTCTCGGTAACATACGTCAAACGATAGTAATAACAAAGAACACTGGGAAAAAAATGAAAAAAAAAACATAAAAGAAAAAAAACAAGAAATAAAAATCTACCTACTGGATGTGTACAGAAAGAATCCCCATAAATTAATAACCTGAAAATCTGGGGATTAACCCAGAACACAATATATACAACCAATGATAGCCTCACACTCTCGCAGTAGTAAAGTGAAGATGATGAGACTATCAAAAGAAAAGAGCTACCCCAAACCTTTTTTTTGCAAAAGATATATCATTTCGAACAAAAATAACCGAGTCAAAGGGTTTTCTAGGAATGGGAACTAAAACTGCAGGAGAAACATGCACATATACATAGATATCACGAAAAGCAAAGTAGCCCAACAATTTTTTTGAAGCACACATATCTAATCCTAAACTAGGAACCCTATAGAAAGTTGGGTTAACAAATCCAGGAGAAGTGACACATAATATGGATCTGGAATCCTCTATCTTGTCCTCTATATTAGGTAAAAATTCATCGGTATTATCAAGGGTAAAGTTAGAAATACTATACTGGCAATTAAGTTCACTTGGAGCAATACTAGCAGCTGGCCGTTCTTCTTCGATTTCTCTAAAGGTCTCATGAATTTGTTCGAGCACTAAGTCTCTCCTACGTGAATTTTCGTTCAACTGGTTGAGTGAATCTTCTAAAGAAAGACTTACATCATAAGAAGTATTAGGTATCAACTGTTTAATTAAATCCCCAAAGACAGAGAACACACATTATACTCATTACAATATTACTTGTTTTCCGATTCATGATAATGTGAATTTCTACAAGCATATTTATCCAATTGTTTCAGTAAATAATTCATTTTCTGACTCTTCTCTCTGGAACTTTATGGATGAGTTCCAAAATGCCAGAAAGGATGTCACGTCACCAGACTCCATATATACAAAGAAAACAAAAATTTATACAAAATAAAATCGGTGCAAATTCAGGAAGTAAACAAACAAGAAATCACCAATTCATTCATTCCATAAATCACACCACAAAAGAAAAGAAAAAATTGCTCTTACCCTTATAATTGGAACGGAAGAGTTCAAAGAACTCAACTAAGTATTTTCCCACTTCGAAAAGTAGTACTAGTACCTCGTATCAACATTCACAATTTAGGATAATGAGCGTCCAACCTGTCCAAATCCTTCAATATATAACTCACAAGCAAGAAACTCGTGAGTATTTTACAGCAGACGAATGTTGTTGAGCTAGACAACTCTAAGACACAGAACTAGTCAAAAAGAACTAAAAATCCTAAAGATAAAATAAAATAAAATATTATACAAAATAATAAAAATAAAAAAAAAAAACTAAACTAGGATTAGAAAATAAAAAAAAAAACTAATTACAATATTCCACAACAGTTCCCCGGCAGCGGCACGAAAAATTGATAGGATTTTGGAACCCTATTTAGAATAACCGCAATAGCACGACGTCTAAATAGTAGACAATGGAAAATACGGGTCGAACCCACAGGGAACGGTGTAAAATACTGTAACTAATATTTCTAATAAACTATCAAAAGACAAAAAAAATCGGATTATCAAAATTGAGAATGAAATAATAAAACTAATTACACTAAAATTATAGAGTATTGAAGTCGATAACTAGGGAATCCGGTTTCCACCAATCTAATCATATAAACTCAATTAATCTCTAGAATATATTTTCTAAATTACTCGAGACAAATATTGAAATTAATTTCATGCTCGGAAAATAATGCATTAAAATCCTAAATCATTGTTTCACCGGTATAACTTCCTTCGCTCCTAAAGTAGCAATTCCAAAGCGTTACTTTTCACTAGCCAAGCAAGACAAGTCTTTAGTCAAGAGACCAACTAAACAGACTTCATTCGACTTAACATTAATAGTGCTTAAATACTACAAAATTACACGAGACATCAAAGATGTCAAAAATGGGGGGGTATTCACTAGGGTATTGGTCTGGCGGTCTACGGCACGTGGTGCAACAGTGCACACACTACAAAGAATCTGGAAACTTCGATTAGCAGTTGAGTAGGAAAGTGGTAGGTTGAGCAACCGTCCATTCAACCTCAAACAGAGTGGGGAATAATTATCAGTACATCCTCCACCTCTCCACTTCACCACTACTCAACCATCAACACTTTCTTCACATGATGAGGTTAGGTTAATGGTTACAATAGCTATTATATAAATATATTTCTCAATTTATTGAAGAAAGCAAAGTCTACACAGAACAATACAAATCGAACAACTCGATCATTTATACAATCTTCTCAAACACATAAAATTGTTCATAACTACTCATACCTATTACATCCTACAGAGTCTGATACTCTGATCTCAATCTTTTTCTCGTCTCCCTCTCTAAAACCAACCCTTCTCCTTCTCCTTTGTGACTGAAGCAAAACTGGAACGACTACTGTTTGGTTTAGGCCAGGATTGTACAGATAGATATCTTGGATCTAAAGAAAGTACTTTAATAGTACAAATATTTAAGGATTAGACAAATTATCATCTGCTCATCCCATTTTGTTTAATTTATCTTCTAAATTTGTTTTCAACAAGTGGTTATTACAGTTA
Organism: Papaver californicum; assembly: GCA_023531435.1. Classification (NCBI taxonomy): domain Eukaryota; kingdom Viridiplantae; phylum Streptophyta; class Magnoliopsida; order Ranunculales; family Papaveraceae; genus Papaver; species Papaver californicum. The sequence goes on from JAJJMC010029998.1 coordinate 2,504,717, forward strand.
TAAATAATTCGATCAATATTACTAATTATTGATTTTGTAGAGAATATTCTGGTGTGTATGTAATAATAGGTTGGTCAAGTGCTCTGGTTCCCATCACTTACCACGATTAGATTTAGGAAGATTGTGCTGATAACATCAACGCCCACTACATTATCTAGTGGCTAATCCAGTCAATTGAACCTTCCTAATACATTTGGACTTATACATTGCGGTTGTAGGTCATTTTGTTGAAAATATCCTAAAAGCCAGTCACTAGTTGAACTTTTCCAAATATTTTTTTCTTTTTTGTCTTATCAAACTGTTTTTTTGAAAAAAATTTGACATTTTTTTTTTGTCAGGAACATTAATACACGCTACAAGGGTTCCAACAGGAACCATCAAATTTGTTAATTTGATGGGCTACGTGGATAACCAAAACGTATATCCAATTCTCATGAGATAATAATCAAAGATGCAGTCTTATATATAAATGTTCGTCATCTTTTGGCAACTAAAGGCTATATTATCCACGCAACCCCATTTCGCCCAGCCAATTATCAACTCAGGCCTTTCTACACCTACACTATTATATACTTTCGATTGGGTATATTAGATTAGGATTTATATAGATATTTAATAATCCTAAAAACTCCTAGTATTTGATTAGGATATGAAATGAATCATTAGATATCTATGGTATTCAAATTGGATTTTCTTAAATTCCACAAATATTCTAGATATTTAATTCATTTAAATTTTTTTAAGATAATTAAGGTGCAAGATATATGAGGATTTTTATGGATATTTATAGTTAAAATATGTATGTTATTATCTCATATTAATCTCAACCCAGACCACAAGAGTTTTATGGACTCTTATGGACAATTTTTTATTTTTATTTTTGGTTTTCTTTTTTTATCACAACATACTATGTTTTTCAAAACCACTACCAACCACCAGCGCCACCACCAACCACCACATACACCCACCACCTCCACCTCCATTTACTAATGGGTTTTTCTGAAAGGAAACATGATGTCCTTGATTTTTTTAACTATACTACGATTTAGTAATTCACTTCAATTTTTATAAATCTTAATTCAATCATTATAATCCAAAATTATGTATCTATAACAATTTATAAAATTCTTTTAAAAAACATTATAAATTCACTAGATTCAGGTAAGGTAATACCTATTTTTATCCATATAAATTATGATCTAATACACCCATGTAAATATATGTGTCTTATTACTTTCTTTTACTCAATATAATGTTTTAGTTGTTTGATATAAGAGGAAAAAATGCTAATCCATATTTTATTAGATTTGGGTTAAAAGTCAATAAGAGAAGAAAACATAGAAAATGTTAATGTATTGCAAACACTCTCGGAGCAAATACCTAAACATCTAAATCCAAAAGAATATCCTTTAAAAAATCCAAGAGGATTAGTACTCAGAAGACGACATATGAATCAGTTATAACACGCTTAACACGTAAAGATGATAAATGGTTATTCTATTTTTGCATGTGTGCACTCTGACACCATGCATTAAAAATTTGTTTAATCATGATTTCCAATATTGTTTCCGCATAGACCACAGCTTGCTAAAAAGGATTATTGGATAACATTGTCGGATACAACCTTTATTTAGTCTTAACCTAAATATCTTATCACAGTGACTTAAAACTTGTCTCGCCATCCTAAAATGCCCACTCACCCAGAATCTTCAATTTTACTTGATACAGGCTTTGGAAGTAAGTTTTATGGATTTAATAGTCTCCAACTTTTCCATGCCTAAAATATTCCCTAAATTTTTTTAGAATGTGTTTGAATATTTTTTGTTAAACCTAGTGCTGCTCATCGGCCGGTCAACCCGGCCACCCCCTTGGTTTATAAAAATGAAACCGGCCCGGCCACCCCCTTGGTTTATAAAAATGAAATCAATATTAAACCGACTTACATTCGGTTTGGTTTTCAAACCGGTTCGATTCAGATGAGTTTGGTACCGGTTTTCATCGATTTTTACCGATTCAAATTCATGAAGAACAATTATTTCATTTTTTTTGTTTCTCTTTATCAATTACTAGATACATACATTTTTTTATTCAATAAAAATTTGCATAAAATTACAAACTCATTTTAAAAATTATAGACCCATTCTAAAAATTCATAAATTACACTCAGATAGTTATAAACAAATAGATTATGATTAGGATCCATCTTAACAAAATCCTAATTATTTAAGGATTTCTTTATCTACAAATTAAGAAGGAAAAAAAATAGTTAAGAACAAAATCAATAAGCAACGATAAAATCTATATGAAATAAAAGCAATAAAAGCATAGAAAGAGAGAGAGGGCCATAACCATGGCTGAACTATTTTCGTTTTATATGTTCTTCGTCTCTTTGTTTTAGATAGACTTACTCAGGTTTCAGAATTTTCTTAAGAACTTCAACAAACATAATTTTGTTTGAATGAGATAAACTCATTCATCTTACATCAGTCGGCTACGAATTAAACCAACACATAAACCCATCCTATCTTGATTTATATTTATATTAAAACTTGATAAAACAAAATCTTGTTATATACATAGATTTCTATAAGACATGTGCACAAGCAAAAAAATTAAACTTTTAGATAAAACATATTTTCATCTATGTCGAGATCCAGAAGTAGAGAGAGGCAGAAGAGAATGACTGAGAGGTAGAGGGAGGGAGAGAGAGAGGGGTTGAGGGTAAGGGTGCACATGGTACGATTCGGTTCGGTTTTTGACCCATCTATGACCGAAACCGATAGTCTCGGTTTTTCGGTTTTGAAAACAGAGTATTACCATTAAACATTTTTGTTCGGTTTCGTTTTTAACCGGTTCGGTTTCGGTTTTTAACCAAAAATTTCCAAATTTACTACAATAGTCAATACACATTTAAAGTCAAACACAAAAATGTAATGAACAATACGAATTCCGGTCTTCAAATTTCTTAAGATGGTTTTCTCTGACAAACCAGCTTTTGTTAAGTGTCTTCCGAGCTCATCAAAAACTTAACCACACAACCTGCAGGTTTTGGGAACAAATGTAACAACTTCATTACTTCCTCGTGGTCTTTGGGAGGCCATGGAGAAGCTACAACGGTTACAGTCTCAAGAAATCTAGCATACTTCAGAAAGGCCATTACTTCTTCTTCTTCTTCTTCTTGGATGTGAATGCTCTAAAATAATCAAAGCAAAAGTTCACACATGAATTTCCAACCGTGTTCCAATCAGGTAGGACTAGTAAGATTTGAACCTAAACCAAGCTGGGTTCCGGTTAACTGCAAAAAAGCAGGACAGTCAATGTCTGAAGCTACAACGATATAGGGATGGTCGTGTTGAAGCCAATCTTTGTGTAGACAAAAGTCATAAAACAATAAACAGCAAATACGAAGCAGCAAGTTATAGCTATACTGTCAAGTTGTTAACTTATAGCAATCAATAAGTAAATACTCATAATTGTAACAGAAGCACTAATATGCAGCAAAACTTTGATCTTATTGTAATAATGTCAATGAAGGCAGCACATGGAGATGGAAATTACAACCATTTGTAACTAGCAGAAAAACACATGGATAAACCTCCTTTCATTTGATAACCAAAAACAAACATCAATCACTATTTCACTGGACGAATGCACAGGTCATAAACTATAACAATTTAATTGGTTTTAACAATTAAAACATTGAAAAGTAAAAAATGGACAATGAGTAGCTCTTGAAGTCTGAAAACACCCTTAAAATTCTAACTTTGCTTCTGATCATCATATGTACCACAAAATCTGAGATGAGTTCACTCTACAAAGAACAAGTGACAACTTCAATAAACCGGTAGAATGATTGTAAAAGTACTACTTGTTACTTACGGATTCTATGAAGAAGATGGAAACTCTAAAATGTGTTCTTCAAAACCTAAACAGATGGAAAGACATACAAACCAGTGAATGCTGAAATCCCCCCTTAATGCTGGATTGGGTAAACTCTTGTATGAATCAACCAATCTTGAGCAGATATTGAAATCCCTAAACCCCCATTTTGAATATCTATTTGTAGCTCAATCAAAACCCCCAAATTCAATATCTATTTCATCAGTAGATTTCTCTTTTGTGTTTGTTCTAATATGTTGCATAATAATGTAATAACATCAGTGATAAATCAGATGAAGTGTGAAATGGTGAAAAGTTGTGACCATGACAAAATCATGGCCAAAGCAATCTACATACATAATTATACATCGCAAAATCCATCAATACAAAATCAAATTCTGCAAATACTGTCAATGAATTTGGCATTAAGCAAAATCAAATCTGACCTAGTTCTGCTCAGCATACAATTTCTCGACCAGCTTCTTATCCCTTCTCTCCGTAGTCACATCCCACAAATGATTACCGATTTGCTTCTGCTGCAAAATTAATGTAATCAATGAAATATAAGTATAACAGTCACAGTCAGAAGAACAAAACAAAGAAAGTTAGGGTTTTTATTTTGTGTTTCTTACCCTGCCATTTGTAGATGTAATAATGAGAATTACCCATAACACAAAGAAATCCACTGATAAATCCTAGTGGAAGAATTGCTTCAAACCAAAACCTCTTCATTTCTGTTGTACTCTTCTTCGATATTCTACTGATGATATATAGAAGGAAGTTTGATTTCTTCTTTGGTTGTAAGATGAAATAGAAGAATAGTTGATTAGAACCGATCGAAGAAATTGAAGAAAGAAGAAAATGTTACAGATCGAAGAAATTGAAGAAAGAAGAAAATATTAAAGATCGAACAAACTGATGCAAAGCTAGAGATCGAATCATGGGTTATGGGAGAAACGAATTGTGAGACAACGGCTGGGGTTTCTTTTGAATGAAGTATATTAGTAGAAAGAATTATAATAAAACGAGGGATTCAGGGTTAGGGTTTGATAGTTTCAGTTTGGTGGAAAAGATGAAGAACATGGAAGAGACCGCATCTAGGTTAGATTTAAAAGAGAGAGAAAGAGTTAAAGTTTCAGGAGAGATAGGCAAGGATAAATATGGGATATGGAAACCATATCATCATAACCATCGGTTTGGTAGGTTTTACTCATATCCTACGGTAGTTAATAATCGGTTTAAACCGAATCGGTTTGGTACGGTTTTAGGAGTGGACCAAAACCGAACCGGGATTAATCGGTTTTCTTAAACCTATAACCGTTGATTATCATTAGATTTTTAATTCGGTCCGGTTTGGTATTTTAGTGGTACGGTTCGGTTTGGTTTACCCGGTTTTTCGGTTTTATGTGCACCCCTAGTTGAGGGGAAATGAGATAACCCTAGCAAAATCTTGTTTATATACCCATCCAAATACTCTTTTCTAATATAACAGCTGAGATTCTCGGGTTAAGGTTACATAAGATTATAGAGATAGAGGGCTAGGATTACATCGGTTAGTTCGGTTCGGCTCGACCGGTTTTCTAACTCAAACCATGCACCGAGTCGAATGATCAACGGTTATGTGATTATGTATTGGCACCGACCGTTGGATGACCGGTTCGGCTCGGATTTTGTCTTGATACAAACGGTTTCATCTCGGTATGTCGGCCCGGTCAGTTTTCTATGCAACCCTAGTTAAACCAATACATTTGTATCAATACTTACAAAACACAAATATAATCTATTAGACCCATCGACCAGGATACATTCACCATTTGGTAGTGGTGGCCAGGATTTCTCCCCCTCCCAGATCATTATTCCATCCGACTACTATGGGTTAAAGTCCATCCAGTTCCCCTTTTATGCGTTACTACCGTCTTCATTAATTACTAACCCCATCCCTTCGCCTTCTTCTTTTTTTATCTCATTCGCTCTGTTATTTTTTATTTTTTCATTATTTCGTTTGTGCTTCATTAGGTCTATTTTAATGTTTCGTGTTAGGAAGATCAACCCCTTTCCCTTTGAATCCACTACGGTTCCACACCCTAATTAGGTTTGATCTCTTCTTCTAATGTTATAATTTATCATTTGATCGGTAAATTTTTGTAGATTGTATATATTCGTTATTTTGCTTCCCTGATCATCCGCCCTACATTCTGATTAAACATGTTTCTATTGGGTTTCTTATGTGGGTTATAATCAAATGATTTGTTTTAAAATATCACAATTTTTTTTAATGAGTATTAGATCTAGATTTGTTAGGATGCTTCTGTTATTTCAGATGAAATGTATTTGATCATCCAACATACATTGTAATTTTACGGGTTTTTGTTATGGTTCTTTATTACAATTAGGTTTTTGGATAAAATATGAGATTCAATTGCTCATGCACCCTAGGTAAATAGATTTTCATTTGTCCTCTTTCTTATTATTTCGATTTATAAATTTTGGTCTATTAAATATTTTGATCATCCAAGTTACGTATTGATTTTTAGTGTTTTAATTATTTGACCTTATTACAAGATGGTTGTTCGATGAAATCTGAGATTCAGTTGCTCATGCACCCTAGGAAAATTGTGAAAAGAGGGGGTTCTTTCGGTGGAACACCTCTGTTTCTACTTTGGATTCGAATTTGGTGGCGATTATTCCGCATAAATTATGTTTCACAGAGTTTGAGGCCCTCGAGTCCAACCTTCGAAACATCAACCTTATAGGTAATATTCTTTAATAAAAAAATATACATGACTGTTGATGATGGTCGTTCGTTGTTCTCAAAATACATATCTCTTATTATAATACCATTTATACATTGGAAGAATACCTGATGAGACAAATAAGCCGAGAATACTACTATAAATTATGACCATAAAAGATTAGTACATAGGGGTAATTATGAGTCAACTAAAGCAAAAAGAATTTATAAATCTTTGCTGTAACTTCGTTATGTTTTTGTTCCTATTTTTCATTTTTTAATTAACCAATGAGTTATTTACATTGGTTAAATATCCACAACCAAATATTGCAGTAACTTTCCAGTACAAGGTGTACTTTTATTTCTTAGATGGATGTTGTTGATCAAAAAGAAATAGCCACTTTTACTCTCCCTGCACAAGGTGTACAAGGGCACCTGTGATGTCCCATTGTACAATTTTAAGGAACCTCACTCAGTGTTTGTTCACTTTACATGTAAATGTTTTTGGTTTCTTAAAAACCATCACCAACATCCAAGTGCTGCAAGGCCCGGCGGTCAGTCGTGCAGGCTGCGCGAGATCAGCCTTGAAAATCTAAAGTATACAAATTATAACATTTGTTGCGTTGTGGTTTGTTAGTGGAAATACATGATGAAACTATTTTATCTCCCACAACAGATCAACGTTGTGGGGTTCTACCGTAAACCAAGTAGGAAATGACCCGATTGATTGTGATTCCATTCCCTTCCATGTTTTAGTTGTCGTAAGCTCCACATTTGTTAAGAGTTACCAAGTATTCTCGTTTATATCAACATATTTATTTTATAAATTAATCTGTATTTTGGGTACTTATACTTACTGATAGACACATTTTTGTGTCTAAATTACGCTTGATTATCTACTTTGATAGTGTTCGATTTTGTTCTTATTATGGTTTTTTATGTCTTTGTAGATATTTTTGGTTCAAAAGTGATAAAGGCACCCACTCTTTGGTTCAGGGCACCCAGTCCAACATTTCAAACTTCAAATTCGGGCGGGAAAAAATTCTTCCCATATCAACAGCGTACGAGTTTTGGAAACTCTTCCGGTTATGGAAATCTTCTCAAAGTTATTAGGAAACCGAGTTTGTTTGGGCAGCAAGAAGAAAGAAAAGAAAGATATAAGTATTCTTCTCATAATAGAATCGATAAACAGAGAAACAAACGAAATCAGGAAGAAAGAAAATCTTTTTTGGAATGTTTTTCATCGGTGAATCCACCGAGAATTAAAGGGAAGATTGAAGAGATTTAGGGTTGTGGTAGTATAAATAGAAGAGCTTAGAGAAGATTTGGGGGGTCGGAGAGAAGCCAGGGTGAAGCGGAGAGAATCCAGAGATCGAAAAAGAATATAGGAGAAGAAAATTTTTCTGCTGCTGCAAGGAAGAGGAAGAACACGAAGAACAAACGACATATCAGAACTGTCGTCATAGTATGGTTAAAGCCATTCTTTTTCTACCTCAACAGAAAACCGTACTTTTTCTCGTGCTCTTTTAAAATCATTTGTAACGCACAAAACTACTCATTGTAACACTTATAAGCGTGTCAAAAGTTTTGTGTGCTATTCTATCACCATTGTAAGCATCACTTGAGTTATAAAATCGATTTTTGAGGGTTTTGTCATTACAATGAGCTAATCACCATCACTGGGGCGACAGAGGAAGCCGTTCTTCCAATAATTAAGTCGTATGTCTATTTTAATTGTATTTTCTTTAAAATTCTTTTATTATTAATTGCTTGGATTGAAATTGAAAGAACGGTTTTTCTCAAGTAGTTGTGTTTACTTTTGATGGGCCATGCTTGGTATTAAACTCTTGATGTCTCATGCTTTCGATTTACAACTATTCTTTGAAAAACCTAACCTTGGCAATGATTTGATTAAAGTGAAAACAAGAATTGTGAGATTTTATCACTGGAATATTGGGTAATGGTGGAATCTTTAGCCCTAGTTTTCTTCCATCTATTTTAAATCAAATCTGTTTAATCTTATCTATTTGTAGTTATTCAAAATTAGGTATAGAAATCAATCTTCACAAGTCCGAGAATCGAATCCCTTTTTACCACTATATTAAAAATAACATCAATTTTTGGCGCCGCCGACGCGGACTTGTTTTTAGAATTGTTTTTTAGATTTTTTTTTTTTTAGGTTAATTAATTTAGTTAGATTTTTATTTTTACTTTGTTCTATTTTACGTTTCTTTGGGTATTTCTCTTTTTTCTACAGGTTTGGATCTTGGATTAAAAGAAAATAAAGCCAAAGACTTTGGTGATTAAAGACTTGAAGTTAAAGTTAATGACTTGGAGTTAAAAGTTAAAGTTTAAAGAGCGGAGAAGAAGACAAAATTTTTTACTTTTAGATTTTATTTCTAGATTTATTTTTATTTTTATTTTAGATTTTTTTTAGAAAATTATATTAGGAATTTTTTATTATTTCTATAATTTTTTAATTTTATTTTTTTTTGGACACTTTTTGGACTTTATTTTGGACTTTGGACATTTATTATTTTTAAACCCTACGGAGGGTAATTTAAATATAAACTGCTACAGGGAAGGACGACAATTACGATATTGTCTCGGCCCCTCGGGTTCGCACACTGACACAGGAGTCGGTGGCCTGAGTCGACTACAACCAATTCATCCCCCGTTTGGTACGGGAGGTAAGACTCGATCAACCCACGAATCCCCTGCAAGTGGGTTTACTGTATTCCTTCGTATGCTATATGTTGAGGAACTGAAAACGGACTTACTTTTCTAGTAAAGGGCAAGAAATGGCCATACAAGATAAGGACTCGGATTTCATCACCGTTTCCTTCTTGCCCGCCATAGGAACACGTTACCTAACGCGAACCTAATCCTTAAAATTTGACTAGAAAGAAGACTGATAGGGTATCGAGCTTATTGGAAAATCATTTAAAAGGATTGTATTGGTTACTTTGTTAGCTTAACTTGAAGTTCAGGAAGATTTATTTTAAAGTTGATAGCGCCGCCTTGTAACCCGAGGAAACGTTGCCAAAGAGGCAGGGTTATCAAAGCTCCTTAGAGCTTATCCTGCTTCTAATCGACGTAATCTAATTCAGATCGTTCTGAGGGATTCGCTAAAACTGTAACTAGTTGCCTTTTGGAAGAATAGAAGATGGTCTAGAAACAATCTAAATGGAGCCATCATGATTTTTGTTTGCTAGAATCAATAAGTTTGATTTGGTTGAGTCGACCTTGCTTTGTGTTTGTTTAGAATTCTCTTCCGATTAAGAGTTGTTGCATTCCCAGTGAGCGTGCCTGGAGAAGAGATTCTATTGGTCGTTTGATCAGTGACGAGAATAGAAACTTTGTCTCTGAAAGTGAGAACTTAGGAAACCCTTCTTTTGAGAGCCCTATTTTTGGAAACTTTAGTTTTGAGAATTTGTCTCTTAGTGAGGAAGGTATTCCTAATTTTCCGGTTGTGCCAGAAATGAAAACTTTGAAAGCTTTGTTGAATCCTACTAGGACTGCTCGTCCATCATGTATCAAGTTGGCTGAAACTCAAGCAAACTATGAGTTGAAACCTGGGACCATACAGATGCTCCCACTCTTCTTAGGGAAAGAAAATGAAAACCCTTACTTTCACATTAGGGATTTTGAAGAAATATGTAGTACCCTAAAAATTCACAACATGTCCGATGAAGCTTTGAAACTTAGGTTATTTCCTTTTTCCCTGAGAGACAAGGCCAAATCTTGGGTATATAGTTTTCTATCTGAATCCACCGAGAATCGAATCCCTTTTTTACCACTATATTAAAAATAACATCACATACCAATAAATCTAATATTTTTTACTATGACTCAGGGAAGATCACCCTTTCATCGACAAAGGAAACCAAAGTGTACGCCAATCTAGACATACCTGAAATTGTTGCCATGCGAGAAAGGTATATTTTATTTTATTTTTATCCGCCAATCGTTATAATTCTCCCGTGCTTTGTCTCTTCACTTTACGCTTTTATTTCCGACCTTAGCGAGTAACTGTATTATGTGCAGGTGCCCTTATTCCAGACCTCCCCGCCACATTACAGTCACGATGAAAAAAGTAAAAACACCCTTTCTTAATCTTGAACTCGGGAAACGGAAAACCATATCTGAACTCCTCTCGACTAAATGAGATTCTTCATGCTAGGTAATTTATTACCCATTTTAAATTTTTTTATGTTTTGGTTTTAAACTTATGCGAATCACCGAAATCATCGAAGAGTAAGTAATAATTGGAATCATATTGCTAATACTTCTACGTATACTTTATCCCATTGTCGTATATCTAGGCTTTATCACAGTCCAGCCACAATATGTGGACCCTGAAACGCACACATTTCCTAATTAAAAACGCAAGCTAGGTAAGAACATGATGTCACCTTGCATGGTCTGTGTAGTGTAATATTGCTATAATTTTAGCTCTTCTTATTGTAATGCCTGCCTATTAAAATATTATTTAAACATATTAAACCTCACAAACCACGATGAAGATACATCTACTTCTTTTTTAATCTTTTGATTCAGGCAAGGGGCTTTCATGGGTTTACATTAATATATACTTTGTATTTGCAGGCTTCCAATGTAATAATATGTAAAGCCACTGCAACCAAACTGTTGATCAAAACCGGATGGCAATATCTTGCTTGCCGTCGATATAACAAGAGAGTTATTGGTGATGATGGTGACCTTTGGTGCACCAAATGTGAGGCCAGGGATGAAATCCCCATTATCAGATAATTTAAAAAAATCTGTGTTTTAATGTATGCAAAAGCTTTAAAATAATCCATAGATCTGCCACTATAACGACCTAATGGTCCGTTTATCAAACTCAGGTTTATAGTTCTCTTTGAAGTGGAGGACCACACTGGATAACATGACACATCTTAGCATGTATCTGTCTCGTAACATCCCATCAGGACCTATCCCTTCTTGCTTTATATGGTACATTTTTAGAGTTTTGGGTGAAAGATGTTACACCTGTAATATGGTGACAATTAGTAAGTCGTAACTGTTCTTGGGTAACCTAAAGTTATAAATGGAACTACTATATTTGCCATCAACTTTCCAAATATATTAGGCACCTTAAATGATGTAGTTTAATGACTTTCACAAATATGTTAGTTGAGAGTCTTGAGACAGTTGTAAACTTGGAAAAGCGGACAGTAGTATAGTGGCTATTTGATAGTAATATATCCCTCCATAATCTATTTTTTAGTTTTTTATGAGTATTTTTAAAAAGGTAGAACTATAAATCTGACACCAAATCTTTATTTAGGTTAGTTTAATTCGTATGAGGTTTAATTCTTGAATCAGTTCCGCCTTTGGTACATTATGGTAGAATCAACAGAACAAGTAATCTTAGAGATTGTAGTTGTGGTACTTTTTTTTTGTATGGCTTTATGAATCACTATTTACACTGATAAAATATTTCCATTTCCTATTATCTTTTTCAGGAGATTGAAATTGGATTTGGATATGGTCCATGGAGAAGTTGTAGCAGCTGGAATGGTATATTTTTTTTCTCGTACCATATACATTCAGTATTTAAATTTTCCTTTAGAGTGATTGATTTTATATTTGCTGAAAACTTTACTTGGTTATGCAGGTCATGGCGGTCAATATGTCTTACCGGCTGGGTTGGTTTGATGAGTCCATTGTGAAGCAGACATACGATATTTTACAAAAGGCCAAGCTGCCGATTACCCAGCCAGATGTTATGTGGATATGTTTAAGTCTTTCATGGCTGTAAGAAACAATAAAATCGACTGACTGTATTTTTTGAATATTGGTTAATTAATTATGATGACATCATTTACGTTTTCACTTTGTAGAATAATGATGTCAGAGCAGATGACGCTGCAAGCGAAGTACGCTATAAATCGTCGAAATCTAGTCTTTGGTTTGGTGAAGGTAGTCCTAAACCGCCGCTTTAATTTTATTAACTTTAAAATTCCTCTTCTACATTTGACATCAGGTATCATTTAAGTAAAATTGTAAATAGTTTGTCTTTCACCTTCCTGTAAAAAAGAAACCACCAAAAGATTTACCATGGAGCCAACCTCACTGATTGATGACAAAGGTATATCTCATTTGTCTGAAGTATTCGATGAGAAAGCCGCCGAGCAAATTCAGTCATTGTTTCCTTTTAAGAGCAATGAACCTCTTCATGGTTTTCTTTCTTCTATTGAAACTATGGTTGATATTGGAATCCATGATCCAATATACAACTCTACTAATCAAGGTCCTACTTCACGAGTACTTACATGCGAGGATCTAGAATAGTCCATTTTATCTAAAATTAGTGATAACATTTTACAACTACAACATCCTATACAAGAGTGGGGCAGTATGGGTCCAAAAGTTAACCAGTCAAAACATGAGGTCAACAATATGGCATCCCAGCACATTCTCTCTTTGTTGCAGGAGGGCACAAGCATCAACGATTCAGTGCCATCCTCCAATATGAATTTACAATCCTCGGAAAATCTCCATCTTGACGAGGGAGAATCTATTAGTACTTTGAACAATTCGAGTCAAGGCAGTTCTCAAGTTCACAATGTTGACAAGTCTTCGATTCTTGGTACTTTTTTTGGGTCATCCTTCATGAAGGTCAGTCGACACGAGTTACAGTTTCTGCACAAAGAGGTTCAATTGGTGGGACCCTAAGAATTGAATTATTTGGCCATGCTAATCAAGAAATGGGTTGTTTAATTTTAGAAATGTAAAAATGCTCTCTGGATTATTCTCATTTTGTTCATGATTACTGCTAGTGAACATTTTTGAATAGTTTGATGTGCTTGAGGATGTTAAAGAATGTGGGTGGAGAGGACCCAAACATACTTATGATTATTTCTTCAATTAAAAGATAGTGGGTTTTAAGTATGTATAAATGTTCATCATTGTTGTACTGCCTTGATAAAAGGGATATTAGGGGTGAAGGGAATGTGGATGGAGTTGTGCGATATGTTTGAAAAGATGAAGAAGCTCAACCCCACGATCTTTAAGATGTCTTTTAAATGTTGTAATGATGATAATGTGAATGCTTTATGCCTTTATATATGCGTCGTACTACAATGAGTCTAAAATCGATTAATATCATTAATCATCAACTATCATAAAATTAACTTATGTCATTATACAACAAAGTGATTTTTACTCATTAAGTCGTCGTAAAGTTGTAAACCATCCTTGGAAGTCCAATCTAAATGTTGGAGTAAATTTCACTACTAAATACCGAATACGAGAGAATCATAATGGGGTTTGCAAAAGTACTCCTTCAATTGAGCAATTGGGTAGTAGTAGTAGGGGGCCAAAAATTAGAATAGAGTAGAGTAACTAAGCACATGGGGAAGTCCTTCACATTTTTCTGTTATCATTTAAAATGTTGTTGGTACTTGCTACTTGGGAATAATTGAGACTTTGTCCTATTGCTACTAATCAAAACAAAATCTTCACAAAGACAATAGAACTGGAACAGTTGATCTGTCACAACTACTCCAACTTCAAGATCATCATCATGATTCATATATTCGCCAGAGACTCCATATATATTGGGTATATTCTAATTTGTTATGTATTTAATTTCAAGAAATAATGATAAACGTGTTACTTCGGCAAAATACTACAAGGTGTCACATAGTAGGGCATTGCGAAATTATCGTCCATATTTAACTTTTACGTAACAAATTTATTTGTTTCTTTGCATCTCCCAGGATTTTCGGTAAAAATTTGGCGTTTCCACATGCAGGGCAATTTAAGTGCCAGTATATATTTGCTTCAGATAGTCATGGAGACTCATAGTAGCCTTCTATCTGAAGTGAACTTATACCATCCTTTGGTGGGTTTGCAAGGTTAGATATCATTGGTCTTTGGATGGCTTCCGTTCAGGTTTGTTGTCGAAAAAATAAGAGAAAGTTGGAATTTGGCTCTGCACCTATGGATGGTTTTTCAAATATGACTTTTAACTGCCGAATGCCCGTCTCAATCACCAAATGGGATTACAGGGATTGTGGCTTCTTTTGCTCTCTCTACATTATCGACAATTGGTGTGGGACAAAGTTTATCCACCAATCGTCTCGTAAAATCCATGAGGCATATAAAGAGAGGAAAAGGGTTTTGTGGTTGCCTTGATTTTGACTAATAACAATGGGAGATGCGACAATGTCGGATTGTTCGAATGTAGAAGAAGACTCATTTAATAATGGATATATCGAATAAAATAGCCCAACTTAGAAGTCGATGAATTGGCACCACCGGAAACGGGTCATGATGGAATGGTTAGTAGTACTTAGCAATATGATGGGAATCATTTGGATTGGGATACTTATAACAATGTTATGAACAATAATGATGATTATAATCATAATAACTGTCCTAATTGGTTTTAGTAATGGTGTTGAGGGTGGAAACTCTGAGTATGTTGGTGATATAGGCGCGATAAGTATGAACTTTGAGATTCATGGAAAAATTGGTGTTATTCGCCATGCTATTCATGGACACGGACAAGGAAAGAAAAAATTACAATTAGGCCTTATTTGTTTTGTTTGTTCTTTTAAAACCATGAATAGACATTGGCTTCTTCTTAATATTTACGTATTAGTTTCTTTTCTTTCGCAACCAATTTGTAATCTTTTTGGTGCATCTACACTGAAGTACTAAGAAAACAAGAATGTGTTTGCTTGAGTTTTATGTACAAAGAAATTGGGTATATTTTTATTGATTTCCAGTTACGATTTTCTCCTTCATATGTAGGTTTGTGTCTTCAGTATATCTCTTTCACGAACACCCATTTTTCTTTTTATTGAAACGAATATCATCTATGTGTAGTGGCTGATTAATAGCTTCTTTTAATTCTGCAGTGACTAATAGTTTCTTTTAATTTTGACTCATTGTCCGTAATATTGTTGTTCTATTCTTCAACAAACCTGACAATAGAGAGGCCTTAGATTATGCTTTCAGAATGCCAGGAAACCCTATTATTAGCCTTACGGTTCATCGTTTTATTCCTAGGGATGACATAAAAGGGTGGTCGAGACTCCTGACGACGATTCTATGGATGATTACATGTTAAGCATAGTTACTGATAATGATAGAGAGAAACAGGTGTGTGGGGATAGTATTAATGATTTGTCTTTCTCCTGCCATTATTATTCTATTACTTTTATTGAGGTTATCCAAGCCAGTTCTACAAGATTTAGAAAATCGATTTGGTGATGGTGGTGTTGATTTCTAAAGCTTCTTCAAAAAGCATTTCAGACTTCAATTATTTTATTTGCTTAGACTTTATTCATGGTTTATAGAGAAATCCTGCAGTTAGTTTTTGCATCGAATAAGTTATAGCAAAATATGAGAGGAGATGGTATTATAAGATGATCTCAATAAATTATAGTAAAATGTGAGTGGAAATGGTATTAGGAGATAATCTCAAGAATGTTTTTGATATTTAATTAATCAGTTGGACTTGAATCGGTTGATAAAGTTGTTTATTAATTCGTGTCTCTTGAGTCATATAAGACAACAATCACTTGAATTTGAATTAGTTTATGAAGTTGTCCATTGAAAACAACAATTGCTTAATGTTGTACCAACCATGTATGAAAAAAGTAAACAAAATAAATCATCACAAACTTAATGAGTGTGTATATATTATTAATCAGGTAATTGCAATTGGCATAGATAGGTCCAAGCGATGTTAGAAATGGAGTGTGGAGTTTAATTATGGTAACTCAGAAATGACTATGAATTCATCCAATGTATAAACCTAATATGCTTCAACAAAAAAATTATGAACCTAAAATATTTAAACCATTAACCATCTTAGTAAATGTCATTGCTCTACGTTAATCGGTATGAACACTAATAGAACTAATTCAAATAAGTTAAGAAATTGACAACCGGCGATACAGAGAAACCAACTACAATATATAGTACATGCCGTTACTACACGGGTTCAAACCTAGTATAATGTAAACAACTAGAGCATACCTAGTAGTATAAAGTTTTTAGATTTAAGGATTGGGTCAGAGAATCAAACCTCTCCCTACTGAATGAGTGTATTCATAATATATAGTACTAGATAAATAAAACTCATGAGCAGTTTACTAATTATTTTTTAAAAAATAAAATAAATTGTTATAATAATAATTAATCTCTATTTAAACCTATTTGATATTTATGAGCATCTTTTTATTTTAATACGAAAGGTATTCAGATTAAATTAAATAGAACTTACGATCATCCTTCTGGATACACAGAAAAAAAAACAAAAAAGATAAATTATTTGACCACTCTTCCTCGTAATTAAAAGTGATATCATGTTTT
Source organism: Papaver californicum (assembly GCA_023531435.1). NCBI lineage: Eukaryota > Viridiplantae > Streptophyta > Magnoliopsida > Ranunculales > Papaveraceae > Papaver > Papaver californicum. The sequence goes on from JAJJMC010029998.1 coordinate 2,521,683, forward strand.
GCTAGTGAATCTGTTACATGGTTATGTGCATAACCATCTATTAAAAGAACTTAAAACAATAAGACAATCAACTATTAGATTTCTATTTGTCCATTTTATTGACTCTATACTACCATTTAAAGCAGAGATAACATTCTTGCAATCCCCTTCCAAATGTAGGTTCCACACTCCTTTTTTATTAGCCTATAGTGCATCCTTTTTAGTAACTCTTTTGATTCTACCTATTCCGGATCTAAGGCTTTAGTTTTGCAGCATTTAATTCCATCTTTGATACATGCAAAATGCCGAAGAATTAGTCATATCCCAGCCTCATGAACTGCCTTTTTAAAAGAGGCATCAAAATTAAGTATAACATAAGGTAGATAAGGTCTACACCAATTGTTGTTAATTTTGTTTATCTGTGAAGAGATTGAAGGTATGTTTAACCTGTAAGCAGTATACCATGTTAGAATTAAAAATGGATTTGTTACTTAAAATTAATTTTGTTACTTAATATATCTTAAAGCGACCTAGGGTCACTAGTCCAAACTTGGGGTGGAAACATCTAAGCCATCCATTTTCACTTCTTAGTGAATGAGAAACCTTTGGTTTGTCCCATATTGGGCAAACCAAGGAGGAAGTTTATCCTTATTACCACAAACGTTCTATATAAGGAAAAATAACTAGTGGATGGATATGGACTTAGGAAATGGACTAGTGGGCAAATGCACACATGTGCGGTGCTTCGCACCGCAGCACCGCGGGCCGCGGGGCTTGGGTGTGCTTTTGCGTGTGACGTGGCGTGAGCCTTGGCGCGACCCTTGGCGTGTGCATGCGAGTACTCATCAAAGATCCAACGGTTTTATATTTTAATTCTATACATTAAATATTTGACCGTTTTTTATTTATAAAATTAAATCAGGTTTAATAAACAAAATCTTTTAATTAAATATCTCGAATTAAATATGTTGAATTAAATGAATTTTGACCGTTTGAAAAATCAACAGTCTTCTTCTTCTTTAAAAGAAAAACAAAAATCAGATTTTCAATTACCCCAGTCGCAGCCACTGACCTGACGACTTTTCCCCTCTTCTTGCTTTGTATGCGCACTAGTTTATTTTTCATCTTCTTCTACTGTTAAGTTCACAACGGGCCAACGAGTTTTGCTAACTGGGTTGGTATCAGGTGGTTTTATCCTGGATTCGATTTGTCATCTTTAAAGGTATAGAAACACTTTTCTAAAGGTGTACCTGATAAATATCGAGTTAAGGGCAGTCTGTTGAACAGGTGACTCCATCTCTCTGTGCTTGTGTGATTGTCTGAAGTGTGTTATCTGTTCTAACCCTTAACTATTTACAAGCTTCTGTTTGTTTTGTTCACTGTTACAGGAATATTCTCCAACAATCTTAACTCGATATCTTGTTTAATTTCAAAATTTTACTTCTGTAACAATGGTGAAGACTGATGTTGACAGACCTCAGAAATTTTCTGGAAAGGACTTCAAGAGATGGCAGTCAAAAATGTTATTTTTCCTGAGTTTCCAAATTCTAGATGATATGGTTCTGAAGCCGTTTGATGAGTCTCTGAGTGAACCTGAAAAATTACAGGACTTAGAAAGTTGGAAGAGAAGTAATTATATGGCCAAAAATCATATCTTAAACTGCCTAGAAGATGCTTTATATGATATTTACAATGCTAAGGATAATTTTAATGCTTACAATTTATGGACTGCACTACAAGATAAACATGAAGCAGAAACAACAGAAAGTAAAAAATTCCTGGTTGCACGTTTTCTGGAATATAAAATGATGAATGATAAATCAGCGGTTGATCAGTTTTTGGAGCTGCAAAAAATTATTAATGAAATAATTGTTGAAGGAATGGTTATTGATGAAACATTTCAAGTTTCTGCTGTTATTGAAAAATTGCCAAATTCCTGGGCTGAATACAAGAGAAGACTAAGGCATGAAACTGGTGAAATTTCCATGGTAGAATTGGGCAAGAAAATCCAAGTTGAATAATTGATGTGTTCAAAGGACAAGAATGTTTCTTCTGAAAGAGACATGTCAAACAAAGCTCACGTTATCGAACACAAATTTGCTAATCTAAGTCTGGACCACAACAAGCGCAAGCCTGGCCCGCAAAGAAAAGGTACCTTTCAAAAACCGAAATCTTTTATTGGTAAAATTAAGGGAGCATGTTATATTTGTGGTGTGTCTGGCCATATGGAAATTCATTGTAGAAAACGCAAAGATGCGAATTTTAAGAAAACAAATGTAAATTTAGTTAAAAGTAGTAAAAATGAGTTTTCTGGCATGGTGTCTGAGGTTAACTTAGTTACCAATGTGAGAGACTGATGGGTAGACTCTGGAGCTACCAAACATATCTGCGGAAGTAAAGACATGTTCACCTCCTATCAGACGGTAGGAGAAGGAGAAAAACTCTATATGGGTAATTCATCTGCAGCACAGGTTGCAGGAAAAGGAAAAATTTCGATGAAGCTCTCTTCTGGGAAAATCCATACGTGTGCAAGAATCTCGTTTCAAGTGGTGTGCTAGATGATAAGGGCTTTAAAATTGTATTTGAGTCTGGGAAAGTGATTATCACTAAGGGAAAGGATTTTGTGGGAAAGGGCTATAAGGATGAAGGCCTATACAAATTATCTGTAACCTCTGTTGAAGTTAATAAAGTTGATTCTTCTTATGTTGTTGTCTCATTGAATATCTGGCATGGTAGACTTGGTCATGTAAATTATAATTCAATGAACAAATTGGCAAACTATGGCTGCATTCCAAAATTAAATTTGGAATATGAACATAAATGTGAAGTTTGTGTAGAATCAAAATATGCAAAGAAGCCCTTTAAGAAAAATGTCCACAGAAATTCTAATACCTTAGAGTTAATTCACTCAGACTTAGTTGATATGAAATCAATCCAAACCAGAGGTGGTAAAAAATGGTTTGTCACTTTCATAGATGACTGTACTAGATACTGTCATATTTACTTGCTTAAAGGAAAAGATGATGCTTTAGAAGCATTTAAATTATATAAATTAGAAGTAGAAAACCAATTGAACACCACAATTAAAACCATTAGATCTGACCGTGGAGGTGAATATGTAATCCCTATAGGAGACTTTTGTGCACAACATGGCATTATTCATGAGGTAACTCCTCCTTATTCACCACAATCTAATGGAGTGGCTGAACGGAAAAACCGAACCCTTAAGGAGATGATGAATGCCATGTTAATCATTCAGGACTTCCAGCGAACTTGTGGGGAGAGGCCGTCCTCTCAGCTTGCTATATCCTGAACAAAGTGCCCCTTAAAGGATCAGTCAAATCACCGTATGAATTATGGAAAGGCAAACAACCCTCATATGAATACCTCAAAGTATTGGGGTTCTTAGCCAAGGTCTCTATTCCTCCACCTAAGAGGACTAAAATAGGACCTAAAACAGTTGATTGTGTCTTCATAGGATATCCCGAACACACCATTGCTTATAGGTTTATGGTTGTGAGTTCTGAAAACTCAGAAATTGGTGTGAACACCATTATGGAATCTAGGGATGCTACATTTTTTGAAAATGTGTTTCCGTTAAAATATGAATCTCGCATGATATGTGATGATCCCCTAGATGTCCTTTCTTCTAGCCATATTTTACCGATAGAAGAAGATGAACCTGTCTATGAACCTAGAAGAGGCAAAAGACTTAGAATAGAAAAATCTTTTGGGCCAGACTTCATAAGATGTTTAGTTGAAACTGATCCACAAACCTATAAAGAGGCCATGACTTCGTCTGAAGCTCTATGGTGGAAAGAATCCACTATTAGTGAGATGGATTCTATTGTTCAGAATGAAACCTGGAAGATAGTATATTTACCTCCAGGGTGCAAACCCATAGGTTGTAAATGGATCTTCAAGAGAAAACGTAAGGTAGATAGAACTGTGGAAAAGTATAAAGCTATACTAGTAGCTAAGGGATATAAACAAATAGAAGGTGTAGATTTCTTTGACACTTATTCACCTGTCACTAGAATTACTTCCATTAGGATGCTAATTGCAATCGCTGCAATTCATAACCTAGAAATACATCAAATTGATGTAAAAACTGCGTTCCTAAATGGTGAATTAGATGAAGAAATTTATATGGACCAACCCGAAGGCTTTGTAGTGAATGGTTATGAAAACAAAGTGTGTAGACTTAAAAAGTTTTTATATGGCTTGAAACAAGCACCGAAACAATGGCATGAAAAATTTGATCATGTAATGTTCTCTAGTGGATTTAAAATAAATGAAGCTGACAAATGTGTGTACACTACATCTATCAATAATGCCTGTGTGATTGTATGCTTGTATGTTGATGATATGCTTATACTAGGTACAACCTTAGAAATCATTAATTCCACTAAGAACATGTTGAGTGAGAACTTTGACATGAAAGACTTAGGTCCTGCTGATGTAATCCTAGGGATAAAATTAGAAAAGAGTCTAATGGATTCAGTCTTAGTCAATCTCATTATGTTAAATCAGTTCTTAAGAAATTTAACCAGTTTGATAGTAAACCAGCAAGTACTCCATTTGACCCTTCTTGCAATCTCAAGAAAAACAAAGACAATGGAGTCTCGCAACTTGAATATTCACGTGTCATAGGTAGTCTGATGTATTTGATGAACTGCACAAGATCATACATTGCCTATGCTGTGAGTAGACTAAGTAGGTATACCTGTAATCCGGGACATGATCATTGGGATGCACTTTTCAGAGTGTTGAGGTATCTTAAATACACTTTAAACTACCGTTTGAGTTATGAAAGACACCCCGCTGTTCTTGAAGGATACTGTGATGCAAACTGGATAGCATACTCAGAGGAGTCTAAGTCTACGAGTGGATACGTATTCACTCTAGGCTGTGGATCAGTGTCTTGGAAGAGTTCCAAACAGACCTGTATCGCTCGATCCACTATGGAATCCGAGTTTATTGCGTTAGATAAAGCTGGAGAGGAAGCCGCTTGGCTAAGATGTTTTTTAGAAGACATTCCTCTCTGGCATAGGCCTATGCCAGCTATATCTATACATTGTGATAGTCAAGCTGCAATAGCTAATGCTAAAAACAGCAACTATAACGGAAAATCTATTCATATTAGGAGAAGACACAATTCTCTAAAACAACTAATCTCAACTGGCGTTATTTCTGTTGACTTTGTGAGGTCTAAGCAGAATATCGCGGACCCTTTGACTAAAGGCTTGTCCAAGGAGATATTTAGTAATGCATCGAGGGGGATGGGACTTAAGCTCATAAATTAAAACTTGCCATGAAGGATACTCAACCTTGCTGACTGGAGATCCCAAGATCAAGGTTTTGAATGACACAACTAATTTGTGGCGGGAAAAAATTAAACACTATCAGGGAATTATTTTCTCTGTCCTTTCCCTATGGTGTAGACGTGATAGTGTGACTGCATGTGAGGATGACTTATACTAAATGAGTTCTATAATTTCAATTTAAGATTGAAATGGGGTGTAGCAGTTAACACTCTTGATAGAACTCACCTATCTGAATGAGGAAGTGGGTCGCTTCCTATGAGAATTGAGCTGATTCTCTAGAGCATTCTGAGAAACGGGATATGTCCAGGGCCAAAACGGACACAACAGCGTGAACTTAAAAGCACTCTTGAGAGATATCTCGCGTAAGGAGCTATTGATGAATTACACCAAATTATGGCAGTTCAAGACATCGCGTTCACTGTCCATCAAGTAGTTCCGGTACTTCTCGCTAACCAGAGGTTCAATTCCTTATGGACACCTATTGCTTAAGAGGTATTTCTCGTTTTCCGGTTTTCTTATTTATCGCTTTCTTCATTCATGTGGGGGATTGTTAGAATTAAAAATTTTGTTACTTAAATTTAATTTTGTTACTTAATATATCTTATAGGGACCTAGGGTCACTAGTCCAAACTTGGGGTGGAAACATCTAAGCCATCCATTTTCACTTCTTAGTGAATGAGAAACCTTTGGTTTGTCCCATATTGCGCAAACCAAGGAGGAAGTTTATCCTTATTACCAAAAACGTTCTATATAAGGAAAAAGAACTAATGGATTGGATATGGACTTAGGAAATGGACTAGTGGGCAAATGCACACATGTGCGGTGCTTCACACAGAAGCACCGCGGGCCGCGGGCTTGCGTGTGCTTTTGCATGTGGTTTTGCGTGTGCCTTGGCGTGAGCCTTTGGCGCGACCATTGGTGCGAGCCTTGGCGCGAGCCTTGGAGCGAGCCGCCTGGCATTATATACATTAAATATTTGACCGTTTTGTATTTATAAAATTAAATCAGGTTTAATAAACAAAATATTTTAATTAAATATCTCAAATTAAATACGTTGAATTAAATGAATTTTGACCGTTTGAAAAAATCAACAGTCTTCTTCTTCTATAAAAAAAAAAACAAAAATCAGATTTACACTTACCCCAGTCGCAGCCACTGACCTGACAACTTTTCCCCTCTTCTTGCTTTGTATGCGCACTAGTTTATTTTTCATCTTCTTCTACTGTTAAGTTCATAACGGGCCAACGAGTTTTGCTAACTGGGTTGGTATCAGGTGGTTTTATCCTGGATTCGATTTGTCATCTCTAAAGGTATAGTAACACTTTTCTACAGGTGTACCTGACAAATATCAAGTTAAGGGCAGTCTGTTGAACATGCGACTCCATCTCTCTGTGCTTCTGTGATTGTCTGAAGTGTGCTATCTGTTCTAACCCTTAACTATTTTCAAGCTTCTGTTTGGTTTGTTCACTGTTACAGGAATTTCTCCAACATACCAATCAGAGTAATCTGATTTAAATCATGTGCACCACCTAGTTAACATTAAGTTGTTCATTATCAAAAACTTTATTGCATTTAGTTTTCCAAGTCTGCCACAAAACAACCCAAACCATTCAAACATCAAATGATTGTTACTATTAACTGGTTTAACTCGAAACAAATTAATAAGCAAATCAGTAAATACCATATTTCCATGCATTGTCCTAGGTTACTATCAACAGTATACTACATATTTTTAGTTAAGCTATAATCAGTGAATAATTGTTGTAGGCTTTCACTATGTTGGCCACATAGAGGACAACAAATATCAATATTATGGTAAAATCTAGCATTCTTCACCTACAGACAAACAATTATGATACCATTTTCAAAGGAAATGGAGAACATTATTAGGAAGTTCAGTTTTCCAGAAATGATTTCATTGGATAAGAACATTATTAGAGTAACCAACAACTTGATTTCTACTGTTAAGAATTGCTTTATAAGCATACTTCACAGTAAAAACACCATTGGAGCTCGACTTCCATATATAAGATAGTCACAACCATTGAAAGGTATTCTAGTTTCCAAAGAACATCGACAGTAACATGATCATATAAAACATTAAAATTTGTATATTCCAAGAATTAGTATATATTATTATCGATCAATTGGGGGACATATTCATATATGGAAAAACATATGGGTTCCAAACATATCTATGATCATCTCCAATAGTTGTTAAAAGTGTTATATTTATTGACATCTAGAATTTTAGAACTCTAATTAGACAAAATCCATCTATGATATTTGTATCCTAAAAATTTAGAGTGGTGACATGGACAACAAAAGGTCATAGAACAAGTCTTAACTAGACCCTCGGTTTGACCTCCATATGTATAAACTCCAATAAATAAAAAGCTAAATAAGACCTTCATATAAGATTTTTTACACTCACTGTTGGAGATGCTCTATAAATGAATTGACATTTTTTAACTGTCGGGAATTTTAACGAATACTAATTTTTGATTAGTCTTTTTTTGAAAAGCATTTGGCTATATTGGTGTATAAAATGGTTTTTTCCAGAAAGAAAAGGACGCAAGTTTTTGTAAAACCCTAAATTTACAGAAGAATAATCTTGAATAAGAATTGAGAGGGTTTTACTGTTCAACACAAACAAACAACAAATCGATGAAGGATGAGGATCAGATTATGTCATTTTATTTACGACGATTATGCGGCTCTGCCCCTAATTGTGCAACTAGTCATTAGATTGTAGTGCCGTCCCAGGATAAAGTAACTGTTTTTCCAATCTTTCACATATTGTGAGAAAAGTGTATTTTTTTTACAGGTATCATACCAATTTTTTCCATAAAACATGTGATTGGAATCTAAACAAAAATGAATATATTGTTATGAAACTAACAAATAGAGAAGAAGAGGCACAAAGTAGAGTGGAGGAGAAAAGAGAACTTTATTAACGTATGTAGAATACAAGAGTTTCTTTTTGCTAGAAAAATAATTTCATTGAAATAAGAAATTACATTGTAGAGTTGAAGAAGTCAGGGACATTTCCCATCCATTCTCCTGAGGTTCTAGACCTCCTACAAAATTTGGATGTTGTATCAGCCATGGAAGTGTGATTCCTATTTAAGAATTCAAATCTGACATAATTAAAACTAGGAAGAACAAATTTACATTCCTCTAAAATGGAATCAGTGTACAAGTATAACCGGTGATTATTAGAATATAAAGGAACCTATAACTATTTCAGCATCACTAATAAAACAAACATTTTTTTCCCTTATCCCTTGCCCAAATCACAACTTCTAGTAGAGCTATACTTGTAGTTTCTTCAGCATTCCTTACTATCCCTGCTTTGATTTTGCACCCAAGGTAGTTCCCTGCAACATCATTCATGATCAAACCAGTTCCTGACATGTTAGATTTCTAGTCAAAGGAAGCATCACTGAAGACTATAACACATTCTTCTAGCAGTGAACAAGCAATTTTGTTAAGATTTCATTCCTCATTAGGAAGTTGAGCAGAATTAACATGTGAATCTTCATGCTTCAAATATAATTCAGTATTATTAACTAGTTTAAGAGCTAATCTAGCTGTAAACTGATGATTAAGATTTTTTCCTTGGAAGATATTAAAACAATTGTCTCTCCAGATGCTCCAAGAAATAGAGAAAACAACACTTGCTTTATCTAACAAATTACTAGAACATAACCATTTTGAAACCCAATCTTGGAGACTGATACCCAAATTACAGTCTTGAGTAATGAGAACTGAATAAGGAGTTAAAGCCCATACTACTTTTGCAAAAGGGCATTGAAGAATAATATGCTCAAGTGTCTCATGTAAGCCGAAATCACACATGTTCTATATTGGATCTTGACTATTTGTGAATCTAGCTAGAGTGGTTTTAGCAGGGAGGATTTCCTCATAGCACTCCCAGATAAAAATATGTACTTTAAGAAGAATTGGTAATTTCCATATGGACTTAAAGATGAGATTGATATTTTGGGGGTTGTTCATGTATGCAGTTTGACCAGAGATGATTTTATATGCAGACTTAACAGTGAAAATGTCACTCTTAGAGTGTGACCAAATGAGACTATCCTCCCCTGAAAGAGGAATCCTAGATGTAAGAATGTTTTGTGCATTTTCAGGAGTGAAGAATGCATTCACAAGATCTGGTTTCCAACACTTGGTATTTTCATCTATAAAAGTGGACACAAAATAATCTGGGTTTTGGTTTGCTACATGCAATGGTTTTGATGCATTTAAAACCACTTATCTTTAAATGCAGAAATGTTATGCCCAATCCTAAATTCCCAATGAGAGTTATGCAAGATGCAATAAATACCGAAGCAAATACTTCTCCAAACCCAAGAACAATCTTCTTTTTTTGGAATAATGTAGAGGGTGACAATTTTAAAAATATTTGCACTTAAGAATTACAACACACAGGTCATTAGGCTTGTGAATCACATTCCATGCAGTTTTAGACAGAAGAGAGAGATTAACATGCTTAACGGTTTTAAAGCCTAAGCCACCCTGATATTTGTGAAAGCATATTTCCGGCCATTGTTTCAAATAGATACCCCCAGGTCTAGACTTACCCCACCAAAAATCCCTTTGGGATTTTTCCATTTAGTGGATAATATTGTCAGGGATCATAAAAGTGTTCATGTGATAAATGGGCTTTGCTTTGAACCATGACAGACCTGCCTGCTTGATTCAAGTGTTTCCCTTTCCATTTAGCCACCCTTTTATCAAAATGTTCGTTGAGATGGTTAAAGGAATCAATTTTAGATCTAGTTATGAAAAGAGGAATGCCTAAGTACTTTTCATATATAGCAATCTTCTTGACATTAATAAATCTAATAAGAGAAACAACACGATCAGGTTGTACATTGTTACTGAAAAAACATCCAGATTTTTGAAGATTAATTACTTGACTAAAGATAATACTAAAATATTTGATCAAGTCCATAAGGTTTTTTGCTTCATCATGTGAAGCTTTAACAAAGATGAGTAAGTCATCTGCAAATAGTAAATGACAGATACTTGGAGCATCTTTGCTAACCTTCAGACCATGGATTAGGTGGTTGTTCTCAGCATGAATGAGATATCTGGAAAGAATACAAGAGTTTAATTATCTATTTATAGGGATAAGAGACTTGGTGCCCAAGATATATAAACTATAAATCTTATACATAAGTGTATCTTAGTAATTAAACTTTAGGTTTATAACACTCCCTCTGATGACCAATGTGAATAAGTCATTACAAACATACCAAGAAAACTCAAAAGAGAAAAACCTGAAAATGAGTAATCATAAAGATTTAAAACATTGTTGGACACGCAAATGTTGCCTCGTTAAAACCTTGAAAAGGAAAACCCATTGGGACAAAACCTTGACGAAGGAAAAAGAGTACAACGCGATAAGTCCAATAAATGCACCTTGGTGATGGCACTCCCCCTGATAAGTACTTCAATCAAATCATGGCGTGCAAATCTTTGAGACGAGAATTTCTTGAATGCAAAATATTATTGTGCTTTTCGTATTGAAATTTCTTATCTAGTTGATGAAGTGTTCTTTTGTGTAACACAAGTAGTATTATTTTCGATTAATACTCTTGTTACGTCTACGTTCTTCTTCAACACATTGAGGACTTGTGCCATGGATCGCTAGCTTATCGAGATTTTGCAGATGTAGTTGATGTAGTTTCTTCAACAAAGAGCCAAGGTGTAAATACATTACCATAAGTGAACAAAATTGTATTTTTGATCATACCTTACATGGTCATAAGGACATCCGAATTCCTAGGAGGTGGTTATTTTGATTTGGTCTAATCAAATATGGGAGCCACTAAATAAACAAAATTATACGATAACTCCCCCTAGGATGACCAACATGCTAAATAAATTGCCTCACTAAAACCTTGCCAGTAAAATCCAATGGGACAAAATCTAGACGAAGGAAAAAGAACACAATATCAACATTTTGAATAAAGGTTCAACGTCTGCGAGATGTTGTCTCGTTAAATCCTTGTTAGGAAAAACCACATGGGACAAAACCTGAAACAAAGGAAAAAGGGTACAACTTTTGACGTAAATATGGATCCTAACTCAACTATATGAGTATTATATAAAAAAATCACCAAAATCATAACCCTAGTCTGTAACATATACAAGTTTTATACAAGCATAATATTTAAACTGCAGATTTAAGAAAAATAATATTTATGTTGCTAAAGCGTGGATTTTTGTGTTTTTAAGGACTCCTCAGGAGACCTATAAAGTTGATATCATCAACTAATTAATCCGGATTTTTGGTTTTTATTTAAAAACACATAAATGATTGTTAAACTTGACATAATCGAGTCAATTGACTGCCTAAATATAATTTGAATCCTCTAAGGATTACAAATTCGAATATGTTCTCCGACCACATTTATTGTGTGAATGCAATACGAGTCCTTCAAGGACTACTACTCCAAATGCATCATATAGGATGAACAGAGTATTATTGAACCAATCCTAGGGTCTGAGAGAATAAATAAATAAAACCCTTAAATCATCCTTACAAGGAACATATTTCTCGTATAACGACGCGCTATGACTACACCAACCTGTAATCAATAGGCTTGGCATTTTTAAGGTGTTAAGTCGTAAATCTAAAATTGCGTCAACCGAGAGATTAATCCAATTTAATTTGAATTGTATGTCAACCAATCACATATGTCGATATTTCTCAGCAGAGGGGTTAACAACCACCATCTTTTATTATTTCAGTAGCTACTATGAATAATTGACAATTATATTAGCTTACTATGATCTCACATAATTCTCAAATGTATGCATATATTGAAAAATTCAATCAATTACTGATACCGGCGCCCGCGGGCATTGTAATCTCCCCATCTTCCAGTGAGGAAACATAAACTATGAGAATGTGAATCTTGTTTTGATAGACTCCATTGAAGCACTATTTGCAGCTTATTCTGAAATGCTATTTGTTGCTATATGTGATTGGATTTTCCTTTTAAGAGGAAAACGCTTATATAAAAGCAAAATGAGATATTTCACACTTACTATTAGTGACAGCCTTTTTCAATTTGATCATGCTGGGAAAGAGATTGATATAACTTATAAGTTAATTAACCCCAATATCTTCTAGTAATATATACTCTCTCCTGATCATGACGGAAATTTTTTCATCTCATATACGAAAACTTCAAGTTTTGTAAAGTATTATCCGATTAATTCGAGACATATACTCATTATGAAATATGTCTTTCGATATAAAAAAATGCAGTCTTAATAGACATACATATTTACCATCAACCATGGACTATTTTTGGAACAAAAAAATAATTATATGTTAAAACCAAAAACATTCAAAACCTGCAAATAAATCTCCAATAACTGTGTGACCTCAAGGGACAACGAGATAATGATTTAGAATGAAATTATGCACTTTCTTTATCAAAAAAAAAATTATACCAAGATCAATATAGTCTCTAAAAGGACTAATGATATAGGCTAACTAGCCGGGTGCGCACCCTCTGATCTTTTGTGTGCTACTGTATTCCAGCTAAAGTGGAACGGTTTGGAGATTATTACCACAAGGAAAAATCAAAAATTTCTAAATATCCCTCAAGAATACAACAATTTCTCATTTTTTGGTATTTGAAACTGTTTATGATATCTCATTATGGGATCGACAGAGAAAACCAACTCTGATTGGCTTATATGTTTCTTTTTAAGAAAACAAAAAATATCATAATCGTTATTATTTAGAAGAAAAAATAATCCACTATGTAGTTGATGAGTTTTTCCTTCCACTTTGTGGTTGATAAATGGTTTCTTGAAGAAATAGAAACCAACGGTTTATTATTTAAATAAAACCATATTGGATGGTAATGAAATCTTGTAAGTAATTAAGGAAGATAGAAACCATCGATGTAAATCGCATGATCATTATCTAATGGACAAAGATACCAACTTGATTGGTCATAGGTTATTTCACCATACATGTGATTCAGTCGTAAAAACAATTAAATCGTAAATAACACGAATTTTTGATGTGTACAATTTGGTTAGAGGAATAAAAACTGCGAACCGTTTTTTGATGGAGGAAAAAAATAATTATCCAAGATTTCTTTAAAGGTACAGAAATTCATATTGTCATCATGCAAAGACGGACAAAAATTAAATAGGTAATAACCGATTAAATCTCAAAAATAACCATTGTGGTTGGTGCGATATTCGAAAATATAAGATCCATATACCATATAGTGAAGAAAAAAGTAGTTTGTGATAGGTAGATCATATTAGTGGATTCATAGACATGAATTCCGTTATTATTGTTAGCAAGATAAGACAATAACATGTCCAACAATCCATTAATTGATCATGTAAACATAATCTGGAGTTGTTATGTACATATAAAAAATAAAATTGATACAGTAAAAATCAAATTGAATAAACTAATGCTAAAAAGATGTTATTAAACAAGCATCACTATTGGTGTTTATTTAACAGTAGTGTACAGTGGATACGTGGGTACTTTTACCGTAATTTTTCCACAATGAATACTTTGACAGATGTAAGACTTTAATAAATGTTCGACACCTATTGAGTCACCAATTCGTTGGATCATATATTTGTATCCTGGTCACATAACAAGAAGAAGTTAAAACTTAAAAGTCAAAGGCACACATATATTAAACATTAACGAAGACTAGTAAAAGATTATAGTTTGGGAAAAGAAAAAGAAATCATGTTTATCTTTTAATGCTTGTGACTTCATATAATCATGTGAGATATTTTCGTGTGCATTTTCCAACTTTAGCTAATGTGTTAGGAAACGAAGAATAGAAGAAAAAATATAAAGCAGAGAGGAGGAGGAGGAAAAGAGAGAATTTTATTAATGTGTGTAGAATAAAAGAATTTAAGTCTATATTTATATGGATAAGAGATTTCGTGTGAAAGATATGTAAACCCTAATCTTAGACACAATGACATCTTAGTAATTAAACTTTAGGTTATTGTTGAGAGAGACTCACCAATCTGAGCCGTTATGCGCAATACGAAACCTACATAAACAATGAAATACAAATGCGGAAATAACACAACTAAGATGAAATGAAGACAATCACACAACACCGGCAATTACATTGAAAAACCCCTCCAATGTGAAGGGTAAAAAATCACGGGAAAATCTTCCACTATAATCAAACAATGGGTTATACACAATTCTCCCAAATTGGAGTTACACTCTTCTTCAAGGTGCATATAGCACTTGGATATAAATTTTCCTAAACTACACTCATCCTTAAGGATGGATAAACAATTCATTCACCTAGTAAATGAGATTTATAATAATCAAGAACAAGAGTAGAGAATACTCATAACTAAGGTTTGAACAAACCCTATAAATCTCTAAGCTTGGATAGAAAAAGGATCACCAAATTGATGGATTAACGTCACCAAGATGTTGGAAAACACTCCCTTAGAAAAATCCCCTTCTTCCCTTAAACTTATCCCCACAAATTTCTCCCTCTTTTCTCTTCTTCTTTACTGCTTCCTTTTTCTTTCTCACTTCACGACCAGGAGAATAGATGAGAAACATAATTTCCTTACTTAACCTAACAAAGCACTTGTTAGTAGGTTTCCCTTAAAGGTTAAGGGATAGCCTGACTGTTGGACCCATAAGGAGTGATCAGGCCCAACAATCTCCTCCTCGCGACTTATGGCGAGGTACCCGTCACCACCAAACCTGCTCTGCTGCAAAAATGAAAATGTTTGTACTTTGGTAGCAACTTTGTCATCATATCAGAACCATTGTCATTTGTATAAATATTTTTCAATCTGCAAAACCATCTCATCAAGAATTTCTTGTATCCACTGGTACCTAATGTTGATGTGCTTGGATCTCGAGTGAAAACTCGAATTCTTGCTGAAATGGATGGCACTCTGGCTGTCACAGTAAACAATGAATTTTTGTTTCTTGACACCAAGTTCTTGAACAAACTTCTTCATCCATATCATTTCCTTGCAACTCTCAGTAGATGCAATGTACTTTGCCTCTGTAGTAGACAATGCCACACATCTTTGTAACTTGGATTGCCAAGATACATCTCCCCCTGCATAGGTAAATAAGTATCCCAATGTCGATTTGAGACTGTCTTGAGCACCTTCCAAATCTAAATCTGTGTAACCTACTAACTCTGGCTTATCACCACCTTAGCATAAACACATATTAGAAGTACCCCTTAGATGTCGTAGTATCTATTTCATTGCTTCTTAATGCTCCATACTAGGATTTGCAAGAAATCTGCTTACCACTCCAACTGCATAAGTTATATATGGCCTTGTACAAACCATGGCATACATCAAACTACCAGCTGCAGATGCATAAGGGATTTCCTCCATCTTTCATTTTTCAACATCATTCACAGGACATTGGTCACGAGTTAACTTAAAATGGTTTGCAAGTGGACAACTTACCGGATCAGCCTTGTCCATGTTGAATCTTTGCAACACCTTCTCAATATAGCTTTCTTGTGATAGCCACAACTTCTTTGCTATCCTATCACGAGAGATTCACATGCCAAGAATACGCTTTGTTGCACCCAAGTCTTTCATAGCAAAAGACTTACTCAAGTCTTACTTCAACCTGTTAATCTTTTTCATATCTTTACCAACAATCAACATATCATCAACATATAGCAAAAGAATAAGAAAATCACCATCAACAAATTTTTGAATGAATACACAATGATCTGAGGCTATTCTCTTGTACCCATATTCCTTCATGAACGATTCGAACTTCTTATACCATCTTCTAGGAGCTTGCTTCAAACCATATAGACTCTTCTTTAGCTTGCACACCATATGTTCCTTGCCTTTGACTTAAAAACCTTCCAGTTGTGCCATGTACATATCTTCCTCCAACTCACCGTGAAGAAATGTTGTCTTGAAATCTAGTTATTCTATCTCAAAGTCCAAACTAGATGATAATGCCAAGACAACCCAAATAGAAGAAAATCTCACCACTGATGAGAAAATCTCGTCAAAGTCAACACCTTTCCTCTGCTCAAAACCCTTCACAAGCGTGATGTGTACCTTGGTTGTGAGTTGCCATCTTCAGTCTTGATTCTATACACCCACTTTTTCTTCAGAACTTTCTGGTTCTCTGGCTTGTCAACCAACTCAAAAGTTTCATTCTCATCCAAAGAGTTCACCTCTTCTTTCATGGATTTCAACCACTTCTGACTTTCAGGAACACTAAGGGATTCTTTTTAAGACTCTGGTTCACCTGCATCTGTGAGCATCACATACTAGTGTAGTGTATACTTTATTGAGGGTAATCTGGGCCTGCTGGGTTTCTTAAACTCAGCTTTTGGTTCTTGTTGCACTTCTTGCTCACCATCACCCACTGGAACATCTTCATGAGCTTCATCTCATGATTATGTTCTTCTTCTTCATTACTATCATCACCATCATCACGTTGTTCAAGAGAAGGAATAACTGGATTTGGATCCAAGGTCATATCATCTTAAAGGTTTGGCATCTCAATCTTCTCAAAGTCTTCAATAGTTTGGTCTTCAAGGAATACTGCGTCCCTACTTCTGATAACCTTCTTCTCAACTGGATCCCAAAATCCATAAACAAACTTCTCTGTTCCATAGCCTAAGAACACACACTGCTTTGCTTTGTCATCAAGTTTTGATCTCTGATCTTTTGGGATATGAACAAAAACCCTGCAGCCAAACACTCTCAAGTGATCATAAGTAGGCTCTTTGTCTCTCCATACCTTTTCTCCTACTTCTCCATCTAGCGGTCTTGAAGGAGATCGATTGATCAAGTACACTGCAGTATCCATTGCTTCACCCCATAAATGCTTCTGTAACTTGGAATGAGATAACATGCACCTAATTCTCTTAGGAATACTGCGGTTCATCCTCTATGCAACACCATTATGTTGTGGACTCTTCGGGACTGATTGCTCATGATGTATACACATTCTCTTACAATACACTTCAAGTGGCCCAATGTACTCTCCCCCATTGTCAGAACGAACGCACTTCAAGGTTCTATTGTTTATCTTTCCACCATACTGTGAAACATATTGAACACAGGAACAACATCATCCTTGGTCTTGATTGCATAAGACCAAACCTTCCTTGAAGCATCATCTATGAAAGTAACAAAATAGATAGCACCACCAAGTGTTTTGACCCTTAAAGGTCCACATACGTCAGAATGAACAAGATCAATAATTCCTGAATTGCGCTTGGGTTAAGCTTTATGAAAAGAAACTCTAGTTTGTTTACCAACTAAACAATGAGTGCACTTACCCAATTGCATACGTTTCATATTTGGCAAGACTTGTCTTTTGGTGAGGATTTGAATTCCCTTCTCACTAAGATGACCAAGTCTCATATGCCACAACTCGGAGGTTGAATCTTTGTCAACAACATTCAACTCACCTTTAAACACCTTTACTTGTGTTTTATACAATATGCCACACTTCTTGCCTCTTGCAATGACCATGGAGCCCTTGGTTAGCTTCCATTGTCCACCGGATAAAGAATTGATGTACCCCTCATTATCTAACACTCCAGGTGACATTAGATTCAAACGGAGATCTGGTACATGACGTACATTTCTGAGAACCAATGTGCAACCAACACTGGTCTCAACTTTCACATCACCCATTCCTATAATCTTTGAAACACCACTGTTTCCCATTCTGACTGACCCAAAGTCACCATCCTTGTAAGAAGTGAACAGATCTTCTCGAGGAGTAGTATGATAGGATGCACCTAAATTTACCACCCATTCTGAATCGGAACCTGCAGAACTCACACAAACATCATTGCAATCAAAGAATAAAATGATATCACCATCTGTTTCAACAGATGCAACATCCTTGTCTTGTTTGTCATTTATTTTCCCTTTATTTTGTTCTTGCTTCGGCTTCCTGCATTCATTTGAATAGTGACCTTTATTACCACAATTCCAACATTCAACGTCTTTTCTAGATTTTGATTTACCCTTTGACTTGCTACGACCAAACTGCTTTCTGTCCTTTCTTCTACCCTGATTCTATGTAACAAGAGCTTCTGAATGAAATGAGTCTGATGACCTCCTTCTAACTTCTTCATTCAACAAACTGTTTGTAGCAATATTCATAGTTAACTTCTTGTTTGAAGAAGAATGATTTAGAGATACCTTCAATATCTCCCAACTGTCTGGTAAAGTTTAGTAGCAGATAAGCTTGTATTTTATCAGAAATCGCCAAGTCTAAAGATGCAAGCTGATTCATGATGCCATTCATTTCATTTAAATGTTGTGCTATTGAACTTCCTTCCTTATACTTTAACTTCCCAAGCTTTGTAAATAGAAGAGATTTTGCACAAGGAGAATTTTGGTCATATATCCCCTCTAACTTTGTCCACAAAGAGTATGCTAGTGTCTCACTAGCCACATGATTAAAAATAGAGTCATCAATCTACTGACGAATGAACCCAACTGATTTATAATTAGTAACATGCCATGTATCTTCATATTTCTTGTCAAGCTTCACTCTCTTGTTCTCTATCGGACCATAGAGATCTTTACAATACAACCAATCTTGAACTTTCTCCTTCCATATTACAAAATTGTCACCGGTCAAACTGACCATTCTATTACTAGTGCTAGCTTCTGTCATTGCGCACAATTAGCTCAACCCAAAAGAGCTCTGATACCACTTGTTGGGGGAGACTTACCAATCCGAGCCGCTATGCGTAATATGACACCTACACAAGCAATGAAACAAAAATGCGGAAATAATATAACTAAGATGAAATGAAGACAATCACACAAAACCGACAATTACATGGAAAAAACCCTCCAATGTGAAGGGTGAAAAACCACAGGAAAATCTTATATTATAATCAAACAATGGGTTACACACAAATCTCCTAAATTGGGGTTACGTTTTTCTTCAATATGCATATAACACTTGGATATCAATTTGACTAAACTACACTCGTCCTTAAGGATGGATCAACAATTCATTCACCTAATAAATGAGATTCACAATAATCAATCAAGAATACGAGTACAGAATACTCACAACTAGGGTTTGAACAAACCCTAGAAATCTCCAAGCTTGGATAGAAGAAGGATCACCAACTTGATGGATTAACATCACCAAGATATTGCCAATCACTCTCTTAGCAAAAGCCCCTTCTTCCCTCAAACTTCTCCCCACAAATTTCTCCCTCTTTTCTCTTCTTATTTACTGCTTCCTTTTTCTTTCTCACTTCACGACCAGGAGAAGAGATGAGAAACAGAACTCATTTCCTTACTTAACCTAACAAAGCACTTGCTAGTAGCTTTCCTTTAAAGGTTAATGGATATCCTGACTGTTGGACCCATAAGGAGTGACCAGTCCCAACATATATAGCATATATAATGAGTATCCACTACAAATAATTGGGTAGAATAAGATATTATTTGCTACGAAATCGATCGAACGGTTCTTAAAGGTCTATATAATAAATTTAGGCAGCGTCCCGCTCACTATGGTTAACCTTTTAATGTTGTTAGTTAGGTTTTTACTCAACATTATGTTCGTTCAATTGACATACATCGTATTTTAATGCTTTTTAATCTATTTTTTTGTGAAATCTAAGTGGCTTTTTTTATAAGAATCAATAAACTACAACCCTACTGGGTATTTCAAGTGATTATTATCACTGTCTACCAAAATATGAAGGTGTTGGTGGCTTGGTGTATATATATGTTATTTCATTCGAAGGCACAATAAGTTGATTTATTTTATATATAGCTATGACTTATCGTTATTTCTTAGAGAACTAAAAAATCGTAAATATTGGAAGAACGAGTTAGCTAGCGTTCACAAATAATAACTCAAATCGATAGTTAAGTCATTCAGTTTTCCTTAAACATGGGGACCTGGTTAGAGCTTCTGCCCCTCACCCTAACAGGAAAGTGCCTTCATCCCTCTCCTCATCTAAATAGTACTTCAAGATCCATCACGTGTCCAAGGCCTTTTTTTTTCTTCTTGGCATCTGTTGTTCTAGCACTGCTTCACGTGTTCCAATGTTGCTTACGTTCCATGTTAGGGATTAGACCTAGAGTATGAATCTTAGAAAAGGATTTATAATTGACTTGTCCATAAAGCAGTTCTTGTTCACCCAACACGATCGTACGAGGTCACAATTCACCCATCGCGCTTCTCTTTGGGTGTGAAGTAGTGTCAAACCCCATGCGATAAAATTGGATCTATATCGACAGGATATTTTCAAGCAACTCAAAGAAGAAGATAGGCGAGTAGGTGTGGACAAAGCGCAAACGAGAATATCAACAGAGCAGTTGAAGCTTCTACGGGTAAAGCACCGTATTGGTCCCGTAAGAAAAGACATGGGACTAGCGAGGGCGTCTTGCATGGGAATTAGAGCCTACCTAAACCAATCAACATATCGATCCCGATTCAGGTGAGATCCAATGTAGATTCAAATTTTTATTCACTCGTGGGATCGACAGATCAATTGGAACAAATCAAATATCCAGGCCAACTCACAATATTGGAACCTTCTTTCGAAAACTTAAAGCAGAAGAAACCTCTACCTTGTAATTTCAGGATCACCAGCTAACCCAACATAGTTTCTCATGGAATCAAAGCTACTTGCACAGTTGAGATGATTGGATTTATACCAAAAGAAAGCAATTGCTCACTTTGCCACTGATTTAAACGGATGGGTGGGTCCTGTAGTCAAGCTCCCTTCTGCTCCCCATGCTTTCGCACATCAGCATCGATAAAGACCCAGAGAGCTTCATTCGAAGTCAGCTGGGAATTGGGTACGAGAATTACCACTCAGATAACTGGAATTGAGATATCATTTAAAGAGAAAGATAACAAATAGAAAAGCCCAAATATTCCATTCAAAATGGTTGGACCGCTAATCACACTGGTCTTATCCGAAGACCTTATTCCGTCCTTGGAGTTCAGGTCATGGTCTGAACTATGAACTGGGGGAGATGCCAATATCGGAGTAATTTTCCTTTTGTGTTCCATAATACAAGTTTTATTCCGAGTTACAATTATTATTATTTCGGTTATCTGGCAGATTGATGCTTCGGAAAACCGACTTTGTTTTACCGCAAGCGCACAATATCGAAAGATGTAGACAAAAGCAAATACGGTTCGTTCCCACGAGGAGTTTGTGTTAAAATATTTTTTTAGGTTTTACTTATAAAGAATTAAATTAAAAAGTGAATTAAAACTACTTAGTAAATTTTGAAAATAGTAATAGGAAAACGTTAAGTTTCCGGGAATCCGTTGTAGATTAGGGTTTAATTCCATTCGTCACAAAGGGTCTCGATTTTACTCATATCAAATAGAAAATCTAGCTACTAATACATGGAAGATTTTTCGTTTAAGAATCGAAGAAAGAATTTTCAAAAAGAATTATTTGTTCTCAACCTAAGGTAGATTTCGAAGTACTAAGTATGCGGGGCATAAAGAGTCAAAGAATATTCATAAAACGGTTTCATACACGGTTTCAACGAGTCCTTCTACTAATCAAACAATAAGCTATATGTGGCATAGAACATGAAAAATCATTGAGAAGTTAAAACATTGAGAGAGACGAAACATTAATATTAAATTCATATAATTGAAAACCCTAGTTTTGAAACACAAAAAAAACCATCTCTACAAGTTTATCCTTTCGCCCTAACAAGGGAATTGGCTCAACATGGCTTTCTCAAAAGCCATGAAAATTAATAAAGAAAAATAAACTAACCCTTTAATCATGTTCCCGGCTTCGTCAATTCTGTCTGTACGTGAGCTCTGTTTGTCCAGGTATGTCTCCGGAGCTATCTATCAAAGTGTATTTATAGAGGTTACTACAACCTCTTTTAAGAATCTTAATCGAATTAGGAAAGCACCGACCACCTACTTTCCTTGTGAAACAAGGTTT
>JAJJMC010029998.1:2543998-2622782 GCA_023531435.1 Papaver californicum
CTTAATATTGCCTCAACCCTCAATCAATCATTACAGCCATTAATTAATGTCTCTTCCATTAACTCCCATTAACAGCGTCATTACTTCCATCTGCTCCCCACCATCACCGAAACATCGCCATATTCTCTCTGCAGTTTCTTTGATCAATCATTATCATCAACTACCATTGTTACCGAGCATCCAACATCATCTCAAACATATCTTCTCCGCCATTCATAGACCATATCCACCATTACATACTTCAACCATCACGTCATTCAGCCTCACTGGACAACAGTCATCACCATCACAGACTCCCCTGTTCGCTGTTTGAAGAAGAGAAAGAAGGTGGCGCCCCAAATAATTCTTCCGGCGCCTTAAGCATAATTTGAATCTTGGCAGCCCTGAGTAGGATGGATGGTGCCTTTAGCACGATTCAAAACATGTATTCCATTATCATATGAAAAAGTGCCAATAGACGCTTCCCCTGAAATGACCATTTTGCCCTTAGTTCTTGTTTCGCTCATAACATTCTCATACGAAGTCAGAATTACCTCGTTCTTTCGCCGTTGGCTTCGTAATTCATACTAAATAGAGGGTAAAAATCCTGGACTAGACTGAGTTCCACTGGTATTTAGCAATTCTTCTCTTGTAAAGCTCCATTTCACTTGTTTCAGGTTCGTAACCTAATAAAACACATAAACTAGAAAAGTAATAATAACACACGGTAATTCACACAAAATATAACAAATAAGTATAAGGAAATGATACCTAAAAGTGTCGAAGAACGGTTCGGCATATAATTGAATTTTCAAAAAGCAGCCAAACATTTTCCTGATAACTATATTATTTAAGTACTAGAAAGTTTGGATGAAATTAGAATTTCCAAATCAGCCGAACATATGTCTTTTGCCACCAAAATCTGTTAAGTAGAAAGTTCGGCTGATTCGATATTCAAATTATTAGCCGAACCAGAGTTCAATTTTTTTCAAGAATATCAACTATATGGTTCGGTTGATTCGATATTATAATTATTAACCGAAATTTGACACTTATGTTTTCCAAGAAATCTAACTATAAGGTTCGGCTGAAAATATAGTTAGCCGAACAATTCACTGTGTCCATGAATAACAATGTTGAAAATGTTCGGCTGGTTATTGACACCAGTTATTAGCCGAATTTAAACTTGTTCTTTGGCGCCAAATTACATTTACAAAGTTCGACTGATAATGGGTGCTCATCGAACCAACCGAAATGTTCTTGAGCATGTGGTTCGGCTAAATTTATTTCAGCCGAACTTCAACCTGGTGCACCGAACCCTTTAAAAAAAATTCATTTTTCGATGAATTGAACCTACAAAAACGACATTGAACCTTACCTAATACCATACCTGAGTGTTATTAGCATAAGGTTCCTCAACCATGTATTCATCTTCAAGATTTGGCTAATAAAAATCATCATTTTGAGCTTGAAGTTGAGTTTGTGAAAAATCATTCTCATAATCCAAATAATTAGCCATATCAGGATCTCCATCGTAGTTGATGTGTATTCTGAGCTTTACGTGATGAAGATTCGGCTTCCTCATTTGAATCATGCATTTTCATCAAAAATCTTATGGTTTTTTTTTCACTTCTTCTTCTACTTTTTGAAAAAAAAAATCCGAAAAAATACATCTCCCTCCCTAATTCTAACTTTTAAAATCAATAATTACATTAACTACTAATGATTAACTTTAATATTAATCATTATTTATTAACTACTAATCATTACTATACTATTAATAGTAAAGGTAATTTGATCATTATCAAAATTTGGTGGATAAGGGCTTTTGTAATTACTCCCTAGTGACTCTATTTTATCGGTACATGGTATGCCTAGTAAAAACGTTGTAAGCCCAAAAACAGGGTTCTAAACAAAGTTGATGGTTAAGACTAAAATGTAAAAAAACCACTGGGCCTATCTTTTTTCAGTTTTCACTCGGACGAGGTGACTTGGAAGAGAAACTTCCCTAAAAGGGCAAAGGCTAAAACCTTAAAAAAAACCAAAATTCTCACCGTTTTTGAAAATTCGAAGTGTTTTACTAGAAAGAACAGAAAAAAGTATTGTAATCATGGAAATGGAATTCGATACATCAACACCGAAAACCGAATCTGAAATCAACGACGAAGAATTCTTCAAAGCTGCAGAGAAAGGAGGAGATTCTTCAATTTTCAAATCTCTTACTGAAAAACAACTTCAAACAATTCTTTCTCTCCGAAACGAAGATGGTCGTTCATTACTGCATGTTGCAGCTTCTGCTGGACATGTTGAGGTTAGTAATAACTGCATAATTTCCATGTACTTTTTTTTTTTTTAGTTTTTTGGTTTTAAAATTTGGATTTTTAGGGTTTTCTTATGTTTAGGCCATATGGGTATTTTAGTTGAGGTGAATCTGTAATTGGAAATAGGTAGTGAAGATATTATCTGCTGCTGATCCATCAATAAGTGGTGTTAATAGTACTGATGAAGAAGGGTGGGCACCAATTCATTCTGCTTCTAGTATTGGCAATGCTGAAATTGTGAAAATCTTGCTTAGTAGAGGTGAGAATTTCACTCAAATTTTTATTAGTTGAATGGCGTTTTCCCTTTTTTTGCTCATGTGATTTCGATTTGAGGTGTTGGGATTACCATGATAGATATTGTGTTGTTAATTTGTATTAAGTGTTACGAGAATGTGATCTCTTTGTGAATACTAATCGTAAGAAAGAATAAAGATGAGAGTCAGGGTTTCTTGAGTTATCTATATTACATTCATAAAGTTTACTTTGTGATTGTTAAATTGGTTCTCATAGAGTTATGGGAGTATATTCATGTACTACATTATCTATCCTGCCAAGATTTGTATATCTGTCAATCACCTTATTGCTGTCAAGATATAAGATGTATGTGTGGTGCATCTGAGCGTTGATGAATATATTCTTATTCAAATTTCTGTCAGATCATTAACCACATTTGGCACTGTCTTGCGTCTAATGAGTATCTTGTCTTACAATTTCGCCGTACTCTTATGAGTTGTACACTTTCAGTGTGCCCATAGATGTGAGCATGTTTAACCTGGACTTTAAGACCTTTCAATGAACGAAAAAATTATACAACATTTTCAGGGAAAAACAGTGTGAGGTAGTCACTAGTAACAATTATCAGTTGTATAATGTGATCCATCTGGTGTAAGTTCATATTATGAATGACCATGTTCATCTGGATCTCTGAAGGACTATCACTATATCATGTGTGTGTAAATAGGTGAATCATAATATTCATATGAAAAAGATAGTGACTGGAAGTATCAGAATGGTGCAAGTTTATTTTTTTAATTCTCATGAAGAGGTTCTCAATGATCATTCGTTGACTTGCTCATTATGTGTGTGGTTGAATAGTTGCTAGTAAGGGTTCATATGGAATAATAGGTAATGATTAATAACTTGAAGTAATTATCATATGATCTGCACGTTGTTTCCTTTATTTCCACCCAAGGGACAAGAGGTTTATAATAGATTCCATGACGACAAAGGCAATGTCATCACACTTGATGGTGATTACTCATCCCAATATCTGCTCTTTTCATTTTACTGCTTGTGACTTTTGGGTTCTTTTACCATACAGTATAATATGGTGATTTTACTTTAGAAATTGACATGTTTGACCATCAACAGGAGCTGATGTCAACATAAAAAATAATGGTGGTCGTACTGCTCTTCATTATGCTGCAAGCAAGGGATGGTTAAAAGTAGCAGAGGTCCTAATTTCTTATCATGCAAAGCTTAATCAAAAGGACAAGGTCTGTAACTTCATATAGAAGTTACTTTACCACATCATATTTTCTTTTAGGTTTTGTTTGTTTGTTTTGAATTTTAAGAAGATTTCATTAAAAGAACTTAAGAACCTACATAGGAGGAGTCTTTAAAAAGTAAATCAACAATAATAGCGGGAGGCCTATTTAACCAAATAGAAGTCACTCTGCTATTACGAGCATACTTAGATAAGGAGTCTGCAACCAAATTTCCTAGCATATTAAATGGTTACATTCCCATATTTCTATATACTTCAAAATAAATTTAATGTTCAGCTAAATTATGCAACTGCCTTGGGAAAGATATGTTTTCCATTGACTGCATCAGCAAGAGATATAGGGCTAGGCATTCCACGTATTTAGGTCCTAATTTTCATTAAAGTGCATACATTTTGATCCGAGGTGGGTTCCTGCATTATCACAAATCATTAGACCGATTCCACATTTTTCTGTATCATGATCATAAGAAGCATTACTATTAAATTTAACATATTCATGTGGTGGTGGTGGTATCCAATGATGGAGTATACTAGATGGGACTGATGTGTATGCATTTGATGTACTTAAAGATGATTTAATTCCTGATCTATGGTTCAATATGATTTTAGGTATTATTCATTTCTGCTACCATGTTTTATTTTATTTTATTTGGACGTGCTTTCTTTTAAAGGTTGGCTGCACGCCGTTGCATCGAGCAGCAAGCACAGGAAACTCGAATGTGTGTGAGCTCTTGATCGAAGAAGGTGCAGATATTGATGCGGTTGATAGAGCAGGCCAAACACCTCTTATGACAGCAGTCATATGTGAGAACAAAGAGGTAAAGCTAACCTTCCTTTCTATTTAAGAAAAGCTTATTTTGGAAAGCTACATTAGCCTTGTTTCATCCACAATATTCCTTAAAGTAGAAATGTTTTTCTTAGGTACAAACCCTTTCATGTAGAACCTTCAAAATGAAAAGATGACCAGTAAAGAAAAAGGAAACATCTTTTTTTTTTCATCATTAACATTTTATTTCCTTGATAACAGGTAGCTTTTCTTCTGATAAGGCATGAAGCTGATTTTGATATCGAAGACGAAGAGGGATATACTGTGCTTGGTCGAGCTTCAGATGATTTCAGACCACTACTAATTGATGCTGCCAAAGCCTTGCATGAAGTTGAAGGTTAAAACTGTACGTTAGTCGATGGAACTGGAAGTAAAGACCATGCACAAAGCTGGGTTTTTGTTTATCAAGAAATTTTTAAAGAACCTGAAATATTTTAAGAACTAAACTAATAACTTTCTTGTGTTGTTAATTTCCAACTTTTAAAACTGTTTGTATATATATGTAGTGGAGATATTCCTTCTTTCAAAAAAGAAAAAAAAAAAAATCATATTTTGTTGGTGTCACTGCTGTCCAATAGGGTTTTAGCACATCAGCAGTCTTAAACTTAACTGTGTCCAAGCATCTTACTATTATCCCTGGCACTATAAATTTTTCTTTTTCTTCTCTCTCCATTGTTGATTGAGAGAGATTACACCATGGTTTCCTCTTGTTGTATTGGATTCACCAACTCTCTCTCCCCCCTATCATCAACCTTTACAATCTCTAGTAAAATCACAAACTCACAAAAAAGTCCCAGCATTTCTGTTGCTGAGAAGCCCATCTCTGTTCTGAGCTCTAAGCGGATTTCTACTTCGTCATCATCTTCGAATTTTCAAGGTCTTCTTACGGTGGTTCCTTTAGCAGCTTCAATCGCAGTTCTCTTTTGGACAAATCCAGGTAAACCCATTTCAGATTTTATTCAATTTTCGAAGTCATTTGCAAATAAGTATAATCCCATTTTTCTTTGTAATCGAGTTGGATTTTCTTTTTGTAATTATTTACGATGCAGTTAATGCTGGAATTCTATCTGGGTTCTCTGGGTTAGAAGCAGTCCCAGGTCCTGAGCTACCTCAAATCGATTTTCTCAATCGCTTCAATGGTTTGAATTTTGTCTTATATATCCTATTTTGATATATTAAGAAATTAATAAACTTATAATTGCTGAGTAATACGTTCCCGTACCCAAGTTCGTGTTAAGCTTTTTTTTGTTGTTGTTGTTAAGTCGTATTTCCCATTTAAATTTGCAGAAGAAAATCAGAAAAAGTATGCTGCAAACGACGAACGATTCAAGTCGTCTGACGTACTGAAGGAGTATCTAGAGAAATCAAAACTAAACAAAGAGAAGTAATTTACAAAAATTGCAGTCAATTTTATGTTTATTAAAACATGCACATGAGGAATTTAGTAACGTACTGAGACACTACACTAAGCTTGAAAACTTCGAATGGCTCCGAAAAAATATTTGAATTTTTTTTTGTGTTTCTTCAGGAACAAGCAAGGAATTCAAGACAAGTACTGCTTACGAGGAGCAGAATGGGGTGTAGGAGATTGTTCGACAGCGGGTATGACAGATGACGAAAAAGATAAATTTATTGCAATGTTAAGGGAAAAAACAGGAATAACAGATTGATAAACGTAGACTATGTTGTGATTGTTACTGCATGGCACAATGTAGTGTGTTTGAGTCACTACTGAAACATTCGTTTAACCCTATAGTATGTATTATGTACTAGTTACTAGCTACAATATGAATGTTTGTTTGAGTAAGTCCTGACAAACTATTCGATAAGAGCAGCCTGAAACAAATCAATGACCCTGGTCAAGTCTGCAAAGCGAAACAACGGAATGAAAATGCTCTGTTTAAACAAGAGAAAACTATTCTCGTCTTCGCAGTCCACTCCTCGGTGCCCCATCCATCTTTGATCTTTCAAGTCGGCGTCTATTTCCACACGAAAGTGCCTGGATGTTGATGATGGGACCTTTATATGACGGATGTAGGATGTAGTAATTAGAATGGCCTGGCCTCCTATTATCATTTGATCATCGGGTTTAAACACCTGCTTGACAGCCCATTCACTCCTAATGGGCGCAAACATTCTGTACTCTGCAGATGATATTTAAGAACGATTTTTTGGAGACCCCTCAGAATTTGAGGGAACCATCCCCTTTTCATAAGGTCACTATGAAGTAAATTATAGGATCCCCTATCCATATAATTTTAGTAATGTTCAAAATTCCCTTACTTAATTAGAAGTTAAATAAATAAATTGTTAATTATAGATTAGATTAGTTAAATAAGATAAAATATTTGAGTTAGATTTAGTGTTGGGAAAAAGGAGAAGGAGAAGAAGAGTTTTGGGAGAAAAAAATTGAAACCTGATGAAGGGAGATTTATGGAAAATAAATCTATTATTTTATTATTATTATTTATATTTTATTATTATTATTTTTAGTAGAAAAATAATTAAATTTCTGATTTATTATTTAGGGTAATTTTAGAAGAGTCTAAAAGTTTATTTTAAGTATTTTAATAAGTTAGGGAATTACCTAAAGTTAGTAGATACCTTGGGAAACAAGTTTATAGGTTTTTAATAAGTTTAGGCTTTGTTTAGTAGGAGTTATCTATATAAGGAGCTCCAAAAACGAAAATTATGGAAGTTTTTTAATTAAAATTATTTTATTTTCATTAAATTTGTTGAGTTTATTGATTTTGATTTTTATTCATAGTTGGGTTTACCCCAGAGTCTGAATACTAATCTCATATCTATAGTCGTTATTCGTAGTGAATTAACGAAGTCTAGATAACCCCGTAGATTTTAGGGTATCTCTTTGAAGATCAACTAATTTCTATCGATTTCTACCCATTCTACCGGTTACTTTTCAATAATTCTATTCCGCTGTGATTATTATCGTCTTTACACGTTTCCGTCTGCATCAGTTGGTATGATGAAGGGGGATTTATGGAAAATAAATCTATTATTTTATCATTATTATTATTAGTTATATTTTATTAATATTATTTTTAGTAGAAAAATAATTAACTTTCGGATTTATTATTTAGGGTAATTTAAGAAGAGTCTAAAAGTTTATTTTAAGAATTTTAATAAGTTAGGAAATTACCTAAGGTAGTAGATACCTTGGGAAAAAAGTTTATAGGTTTTTAATAAGTTTAGGTTTTGTTTAGTATGAGTTATCTATATAAGGAGCTCCAAAAACGAAAATTATGGAAGTTTTTTAACTAAAATTATTTTATTTTCATTAAACTTGTTAAGTTTATTGATTTTGATTTTTATTCATAGTTGGGTTTACCCGAAGTCTGAATACTAATCTCATATCTATAGTCGTTATTCGTAGTGAATTAACGAAGTCTAGATAACCTCGTAGATTTTAGGATATCTCTTTGAAGATCAACTAATTTCTATCGATTTCTACCAATTCTACCGGTTACTTTTCAATAATTCTATTCCGCTGCGATTATTATCATCTTTACACGCTTCCGATCTGCATCAAAACCTAGGTTTGGTGATTATAAGTTCAAAATAAGTATATCTAGTACAAACTCAGAGGAATTCGAACCTTTAAATCGTAGAGTGAACAAAGTATTCGTTAATCTTCATAACAATCTGGTGATGGATGATTTGCTAGATGGTGAATGTTTTCTTCCCCAAACCCAATCTCAATATCAAAATGAGGGATTTGACGAGATAAACGAGGATCACAACGAAGAATATGAAGATTGTAACGTTTGTGATACTCAGGTATACTTGTTAACAAGTTTTTGTTGCTTGAATTGGCTCAAATTTGGTGAAAATGTGAACTTTTATGACTGAGATTCGGCTTGGTCGTTCAAAGTTTGGCTAGGAAAATGAAGAACATGTAGCCGAACTTTGATTCATGGAGTTTTGGACTAAGTTCGGATACCCAATCGAAGAACTCCTGATGTTTGGATAGTTTAGGTTGAACCAGTGTAATGTACGGCCAATTCGATCGCAATTTTTTTTAACCAAACTCTTAGTTATAAAGTAGCGGGAAATGTTCGATTTATGGAAGTTAATTTCCTAGCCAAACTTGAATGTTTGGTTCATACAGGATATATCGACCTAGCCAAACTCATGTGTTTGGTTGAATGTAAAGATGTATTCTTAGCCCAACTTCATAGAATTTTTTTTGTCGCAATTAACATTGTCATATTTTTTGTAGGTTCATAATAACATAATAGGTTCATCACCTACTACATATTGTTCAAAATATTTAAAAACACCTAGCAACAACGAAATACAAAGCAACATATACATTCATAGTTATCAACCAAATCGAGCTCGTCCAATTCTTCCACTCCTTGTAACTCTCGACTTCTTAACACCAATGTTTACTCTTTAATTCTTCTCCTTAGCCTCATCACCACCTCCCTTCTTGTTCTTCTCAGCTTCATTGTAGCGTGGGTTCACGCCTTCAAAGTCGCATTCCCTGAAAAAGAGTCTCGGATCAAAATCCGGATTATTCTTAATCATATGAAGAATGTCTTATTCCTATGATTCAACTTCAATGTAGTTGAGGGAATGTACTTTTCCAAGGATTCTCAGGATCGCTCATCATTTCTACCCATTCTAGATCATTCTTCATCATTTCATATATTTCTTCTGGAGTTACTGGTGATAGTAAATTGAGAAGGGGATTTGAACGAGTAATAGCCTTTTCCTTTTCTTTTCCCTTTACCTTCTTTTGGAGCCTAAATAATAATAAATTTCCACAAAAATTAAACCACGACTAATTAATTAACTAATATAAAAGTTCGGTTAGGAGTGTCTATTATCGAATTAACCGAACAAAAATTTCGGTTAAGAATCAAAATGTTCGACTTGCATACATCCAAAGATCCCTAAAAACAGTGTGATGTTCTGTTAGAAAAAAAATATTTGAAACCTGACCGAACATTTTGTTCCCATAGTGGGACTAAAAATTTCGGTTGAAAAGTTATATTATCGATCTAACCGAACTCCAATTTATTTTACTAAACAAAAAAGTTCGGTTCAAAAGTATTGACAAACTAAAAGTTCAGCTAGACCCTAATTTCTTTTCCCAACCGAATTGTTCTTGGTCTTCATCCTAACAGAAAGTTCGGCTGACAAGATTAGGTGATCCTAACCGAACTTTTCACTACAACTACTTTTTCAACGCTAATTTTCATGATTTCAAGTCGAAATAACAATCAAAAAACGCATAAAAATGAAGTGGTTTGTCGGGAATTACCTTGTAATATTATTGCTGGAAGATTCATCCTTTGGTTCTCTCGTTTGGGTATCGATTTTGCCTCCAACATCAAAAACCGGTTTTTCAATTTGTGGTACAAGTTCTTGAATCACTTCATCAATCAGTTCTTTTACAATTTGTGCAAGACCATGATTCGGCAGAGCCATTGGAATAGACAATAAGATTAGTGGAAGATTTGATTAAGGGTAAAAATGAGAAGGAAGATTTGATTTGATTATGGGAGTTGAAGAGGGAAAAAAAGAGAAGGAAATTTTTTGATTTAATTTTGGTTAGGTTTATAATTAGGTTTAGATTTAGATTTATATATGATTGGGTTAGGTTAGGATTAGTTTAATAAAGGGTAACTTAGACTTTTCCTCCCATTAAGACACCCCTTAGCTTTGTAGGACGAATGGTCTAAGAACAGAAGGGTTCCTCAAATTCTGAAGGGTCCCCAAAAAATCGTTAATATTTAATCACCTTTTCAGTTTTCCCTCCAATAAGCTAAGCTAGTCGTGTTTGTTGAGGGGAAAGGAAGCATGTAGTAAAACTAAATCTTCCAGACGAAACATATATTATGAATAAGAATTTTGGTTCAGCAATACACAACACACAAAAGAACCAATATAATATTCGGTCTCAATAGACTGTCATACACATCTTAAAACTCTTTACCAGCGGAAAGGCACACCTGATTCAGAAACAAGTGCATTTCGAACTCAGATCGTTCGTATCATCTGTGAACAATTCGGGTCGACTCTCATTTCCTTAATTTTTATGCCAAAATATTTACAGAAAATTTGTTAAGGCGAGATCATATGCACCCTCTTAAATGGGTTAGTTTGTCTAGCCAGGTGGTTGGAAAAACAAGATGCACCACTATGGGATATGTTTTGGGTGATGAGAACTAGCGATCAACACTTGATCGTTGGCGATTAACACTATGTCGCTCGGCATAGTTCCCATCGCACACGGCCGACTCCCTACCGCAAATAAATAACCAACGTCTCCTTCACAATTTTACATCCTTCACAAATTTACCTCACCATAATCATCTAGAGTAAAAAATAAATTACTACAAAAAAATTACTGTCATAATGAATTTTTTAAGAAATAAAAGAAAAAAAAAGGTCAACCAAGAGGCCTCCCAAGTAGTGGAGTAGACTGGAGTCAGAATAGAGATGAGGGGTTTAAAGAGTTTATACAGCTTGGTGTTGTAGAAGGTCATATATCAAACCATCAAGAGAGAAGTGGGTATACCAAGCTAAGACGTGGGTTAACTGAATTTATTTCCGTGTATGGATGGCTCCCTGATGGAGTTAAAGAAAGAGTCAACAAATATATGTGGTATCGTTTATATTCATTCGAGCCTAAGAACCATATGAAAGTTGTTGTTCAATTAATATTAGAACGTAGGTGGAAGACTACAAATACGTTCTATTTTAAGGATTTCGAATGCGGTAAGTTAATTTGTTCCCTAATTAATTTTTTGCATTTTTATTTCTGGTTTTATATATGTAAACTTTAGATTATGCAAACATTAGGTGATGCAAACTTTAGATTATGCAAACTTTAGGATTTAGAGCCGAAAATTAATTTGAAAATGTTGTTTGTAGGAGTTACGTCGTTAGATATTTATATGTTGACGGGAATACTATACGAGGAAAATATTATTCCATATGACCAAGGGAAGTGGGAAACATGAGATAGATGGAAACAACATCTTATATTGTTTTCTTGTAATGAGTCAGGAAATAATATGCACAGAAGTATCCACGCTGGTGGACTCAGAGTCGCTGGGTTGAAAGCTTTTTTAAAACGCTATGCAGTGAATGTGGACGAGTGTCCTGAAGAAGAGAATGTTGAGCTCGAAAGAGTGTTTTTATTATACGTGATAGGACAATGTCTTTTTCCAAATTCTAGCTCAGTGACACCTATTGGTTTTCTCGAAGCGCTTGAAGATTTAGATGCAACTCCATATTATGACTGGGGGTCTGAACTGTTATCTTCAATCTACATCGCCCTCGGGGATTACAAGGGCGTCAAACCAAGTTTGAATTGTTTTTGGTGAATCTTGGATGTAAATAGCTTATATTAGTTTTAAATTTTCTTATAAAATTATAAATGTTACATTTAACTAACTAATTAAATTTGCCAATGTTTTCACAGTATTGGTGATATACTTACTTTCGTATTGGTGAACCTACTCTTATTCAACAAGCCGTTTTTTTTCTTCCAATTATAGAGAAATACCGGTCTTCCAACTGGTACCCATTGCATCCAGATGATGGACAACGAAGTGAGCTAGTTAACAGGATTCAACAAACAATCAGAACAAGGAAAAACTTTATTTCTATGCCGTATGAGGACCATCCAGAGTACCACACTGAAGCTTCTCAAAGGATGCTAGAGTTGAGTTTACATCGATCAGTGTTTTACAGTCCTGAATTCGAAAAAGGTATTTGGTACTTTGGGGAAAGACTCCTTCTATACTTTGGGGAAAGACTCCTTCTACAGCTCCAATGGAGAACAGTAAAAACAATCAACCCACTTATATGGGGGGGGGGGGGGGAATTCCTTAGAGGATTACCGTTTGTTGATACGAGATGGTCAAGAATGGCCTCATGTTGATGACTTGGTCGAGGAGGTTGTTGACGATCGTCATTATTTGAGTTGGTTCAACAAGATTAACAAGCCTAACATTGCCATGGAGTCACAACATGTGGGAGTTATAGATGTGCCAGCTCTAGGTAGATTGTCGCTTGATTCAGCGTTTCTTCCATCCCAACCTCCACCAGTTTCTTCGTCAGCTACCTATGTTTATCCCAGTGGCCAGGGAGGTTCATCTTTTTCGCCATCTATGCCACTGTTTGATTGGGAGATGCCGAGTATCAATATACAAGGGGAGCGTATAATTTTTCCAGTGATTTCTCAAGCTACGGATCAGACGTATCCGTATTTGGGGGCACAAATGACAGAACAACAGATGCGGGAAAGGATGAACGACCTTGATTGGCGGTCACGCCAAATAGAAAGACATTACATGGGTCTCCTGCAGCAAATGACAAACACATTGAGTTTAGATATTCCAAATGGATCCAGTTCAACAAGTCATCAGAGTTCACGAAGTCAACCAACTCGAGCAAGTAATTGAAGCAAAGTGAGTCGTAGAAGCAATCAAAGAAGTGCTGAAACACCTTCCATACCAGAGGAGAACGTGCAACAAACTTATATGATACCTGAGTCCGGAGGAATGAATTTGACGACTCTAGGGGATAATCAATTATTTGCGAATCTTTATACCCTGATTGCAAGAGTAGGAGGCTTCACAGGTTATACCCCAGTTCAAGATGTTGGGGCATCCAGTTCTCATCTTCCTTCAGTTCTTTTTGCAGGTTATAGTAATGATGAAACTCAATCTCCTAACGCTACTCAACCTACTATAGCATTCATGTTAGCACAAGAAAACTACCCCCAAGATGAAAGTTGAATCTTTCTTCCTCACCAAGGATATCAACCAGAAAATAATATGTAATTTTAATTTATGTTTTAATCGAATCAAAAATATGTAATTTTGATTTTATGTATTGAATCAAAAACTAGTTTGTTTTAATTTAATTATTAATGAATTGAGTTAATTTGATTGTAAGTTTAATTAATAATTTGATTCAATTAACTTGAACACTAATCTCAATTACACAAATCTCCATTATATTAATTTACTACTATACTACGCTCTTTTACAAGATATAAGCAAGGGTAGTAAAAACTTAAACACTTTAGTAAAACTCTCTGACAATTTTGGGCCTCCTGTTTAGCTTCATTTGACGCATCTTCCATTCAATGCGATACTGGGAAGATTTTCCCTTATTTTTATGTGAAATACTACTAACTTTTAAAATGTCTTTACCATCATTTTTCTTGCCTTGAATTTTTCTTTTTCTTTTCGGTGCGACTTGGTTAACATCTAAAACCTGAAGACCTCTTTTTTCATTCTCTATTTTTTTATAACCTTGACATATCTTACTAATTGCGGCTTCAAGAATGACTCCAGAAAAATCTAGTTGTGTTGTCAATTCAAGATTTGCAATTTGGGTCATTTTGAAGAAAAAAAAAATAGAATATATTTAGAGCTGAAAGTAAAGAAAGTAGGAAAATTTTTGGATAAAATTTTTGGTGTAAAAAACTTGATTTGAAATTGATAAATTTTTAGGCGAGAGAAAGTTAACCGTTAACGACATAGTCTTTATCGTTCGACCAAAACTTTAACGCGATATGCATCTACTCAAATAAAATTATTTAAAAAGTCATTTTGATAGTTTACTAGATATATAATTGATGTTTTTGATCAAATTTAATCATTTAAGCGGTGTATAGAAACTGGCCTAACAGACTTGAACGTTATGCCACGGTGGCGATACAGAAAACTAGAAAGGCTTAAAAATCACAAAACAATAGTATAATATCTTCTGTTTTTATATTTCTTCTTGGTTCTGACCGTTGATGTTCCTCTGAACTATCTTGTTTGTGCATCGAGGAACATCGACGGCCGAAAACCGTGACAACTGTATCCGAGAGAGAGAGAGAGTCTTAAATTATTGAATTTTTGTTTTTCATTTTTGGAATTTTGATCTTGTGTACAGCAATTACAGTTGTTTAAATTTTCCAATCATTCTCAATTCTTCTAAAGTCTAAACCAATCACGAAGAAGAAAAGGTTCGGGTTTTGAGATTCACCTCAAAAGGTTAGGGTTCTTTTTTTTTCCTTTTTTCTGTTCCTTTTTTTTTGCTAATCAGAATTCTCTTTACAAATGATAGATTTGAGGTTGATTGGTGTAAAGTTTATTACTTTCTAGCTGAATTTTCATTTTAAATCATGGGTTTTTCTTAGTTTCTTCGATTAAATCAATATGGTGATGTTTTATAAGAATGATTGAGGTTTTTATGAAACTAGGAGCATTCTAGCTGTCTGTAGAGAAGTTATGTATATATGGTGATAGAAAGATCATATCTTGGGAAAAAGTTCTCAGAGTTTGGTTTTGATTATTGCTTCTGTTTTGAGAATTTAAAGAATTATGAACCCTCTTACTCTCCTTACAGGAGTTTCAGCTTTAGTCACTTAATTGCAGTTGAGGGCTATAAAGAGGTGCAGTTTGGTTTAAATTTATAAGAATTTAGCAATCAGTGGAACAGATATTTGGTTTTTGGAAATTGTAAAATGTACCGGAGTGTGGTGGCTGAGGCAGCAGCCACTGACCTGGGTGTATTAGCAACAGATAGTGGAGAACTGGATTATGTTGTCTCGCTTGATCAAGTTACTTGTTGGAGTGATGCCGAGCAGAGGTCTTCATTGGCCTATGAGAATGATGATCCTTCCAACTTTTCTGATCCTTTAACGACATCCTCGTCTGGGGCTGAGAATGGTGTTAGTGGTTCAGTTTCGAGGTTTCCTATTGATCATGAAATTAACTCAAAGATATACCTATGGCGTGGCAATCCGTGGAATCTTGAGGTAGATGCTGTGGTCAATTCAACAAATGAGGTGACTATTGCAATCTTTGCCCCATGTTTCTGTGTTTCGTTCGCAAAAACAGAATGTAAATAATATCTACCTATGATAGTGATTTTTCATTGAAATGCTAATTTCATTATCATGAGTTTCGAGCTGAGTGGTGACAAACATTAAACTTGAAATACTTGCTAGTTTCTATCGTGCAAATCTGACTTGAAAACTAGTGCGGAAAAGAAGTAAATATTCATTGCATGGGTATTTGATTACAGAATCTGGATGAAGCACACAGTAGCCCTGATTTGCATGCTGCTGCTGGCCCTGGTCTGGCAGAACAATGTGCGTCACTGGTAAGTGCAATATAGTAAAGATTTTTTCCTTCGCTATATTGCTTCCAGTTTATTCATATGAACATGGTCAATATGACTTAGATTATAATTGTGTTATACACAACCATAACCAGAGATTAAATAAGGCATGAGATTTTAGAGTTATATGTAGTATGCAATCCATGAACAATAGTATGAGTGTAATCCAAGAAAATTAGTATCCTTTAGTATTGCATGTTTCCATATGAGTAAAGTACAAACCTTTATCAACTGAAACTATTTCTATACAGGGTGGATGTCGAACAGGAATGGCAAAAGTTACCCATGCCTATGATCTTCCAGCCAGGTAATTCAGTGGGTCATGTTTATTGATTCTTATTCTCAATGTTTGCATGATTCCATCTGTGGAATTTCTTTTGAAGCCAACTTTTATGAAAAAAGCTCATGTTTCCTGTTTGACATGTCAGGAGAATTATTCATACTGTGGGTCCCAAATATGCAGTAAAGTATCATACAGCAGCAGAGAATGCTCTGAGTCACTGCTATCGCTCCTGCTTTGAGCTTCTAATTGAAAATGGACTTCAGAGGTATTATATTAGTGGACTCCAATGATATCTGATGTTTTCAACCTGGCTAGATTTTTTGGGAATATATTTTGTGACATAACATAAACTTATCACTGTGTCACCGCAGCATTGCCATGGGATGTATTTACACAGAAAATAAAAATTATCCTCGTGAACCAGCTGCTCATGTTGCAATAAGTATAACTTTCTCCTATATCTCTGTCCCGTGTGTGTTAGAATCTTATGGTTTTGTTGCTAATGTTAAACTTCTTCTATCAATTCTTCAGGGACCGTTAGAAGGTTTCTTGAGAAACAGAAAGATAGAATCACAGCTGTAGTTTTCTGTACGATTACTTCATCTGACACCGAGATATACAAAAGGTGCTTCTTTTGCTTTGTGTTGCAAAAAGCACTCTCTTAAGAATTCTGTTGAATTGACACCTATAAGTGGCTTATGGTATTTATTCTGCTTAGTAACTGTTCTACTCTTTAATTCATTGTGTTATGCAGATTGCTTCCACTTTACTTTCCCCGGGATAAACATGAGGAGGAGGTGGCTTTGTCGAAGCTTCCTGCTGATGTTGGGGATGAGAATGGTGAGACCACTATAGACGAACGCAAAATCAGAATAAAACCCTTGCCAATATTAACACCCGACTTGCCCAAATCCCCGATAACCCGTGTAGAACCTCCTGTTGCTGATGCTGGGTTGGTGTTGAGAAGGTTAGTAAATTTACCAATTAATTTATATCAGTTAATTATCTCTTCAGCTTCGACGTTTTTGTGGAGGTTGTATACAATAGTCTGGACTTTTTTGTTGGTCCTGCACTTGGGTATATTGGTTACCAATTCAATAGTCCCACATCCTCTTTCTCCGATCGAGCGCCCACTTAAAAGTTTTCCTTAGTTATGTAGATTAACTCAGATATGCCCCTTTATCCTCTTTGTGTTTATTATGATGGAATAATAATGGTTCCTTAGATTCCTTCATTTTTTCACCTTCCCTTTTACATTCTGTTTTGTGTTAATTCTTTCATGTCTGTGATCTCAACAGGAACTCAACTTATTTGGATTCATATCTGGATCCTGTGTTCATGTCCTTAATTAAAGATCCAGACCAGAGACGTATGGAACAATGGCAAAAAGCTGCTCAGGCACGAAATGGTTTCCATTTTTCTAAATTGCTAGGATTTGGTGATCTTGGTGGGCCTCCTTTGACTGCTGCTGAAGAATATTCTCTTCATTCTAGATATCTTGCTAAAGCAAATAACCTTACTCTTTCTGAAATTGCAGACATGAAAATCATGTAAGCTTTCATTTTCCACTTGCATATGGATGCTCATTTAACCTTATTATTTGTACTAATTGTTACAAATTTCAAGATTTAAATAGCACTTACCTTCTCTCATTTTACATTTCAGCTATCGTGGTGGAGTAGACAGTGAAGGGCGACCGGTAATGGTTGTCGTTGGAGCCCATTTTCTTCTAAGGTGTCTCGATCTTGAGAGATTTGTACTTTATGTGGTCAAGGTATACAGGTTATTTACTGCTCCAAATTTGAACTACTTTCATGCTAGAATATTTTTCTGCACCTACCCATAATTAGGAATTGAAAAGAATTGCACTGCTTTGTTTAGCACATATGGAGGACCAGCGATTAAGATTGAATATACTTTTGATCAAAATTTCAGGAGTTCGAGCCATTGATTCAGAAGCCATACACTATTGTTTACTTTCACTCTGCAGCTTCTTTACAACCGTAAGTATTGGATGTCTGACTTACAAATTGCATAGAGTTTGAGTTGTTCGTCCCGAAATACGTCGAGTCCTATTTCTGCCCTACAGAAAGAGGGGAGAAAATGAATTGTAACATTGAATATTGAAAAGAAAAAAAGATTACCCTGATGTTCCTTCAGTTACTCACTTGCTATGATCACATGTTTGTGGACAGTCAACCAGACTTGGGATGGATGAGACGGTTACAACAAATACTCGGTCGTAAACACCAGCATAATCTGCATGTAAGGAATTGTTATGAAAAATAATTGTTTAGAATCCTTACTTCAAGTCTGATTTTATCTCCTTGCTGCTGATCAGGCAATATATATACTCCATCCAACATTTGGACTGAAAACGGCAATCCTTGGTTTGCAAATGTTCGTTGATGGCGAGGTTTGTCATAACAACAATCTTTATCTTTCGTCTATTGGTGAATATTCCACTTAGCAGCGGAAAAACAAATCTTAACCAAATCGATATATTTGCAATTGAAATCCTCATATTTGGGTCCGATTAAGATTGCTAAATCCTACTAATATTTTGTAGGCATGGAAGAAAGTTGTGTACGTTGATCGGCTTTTGCAGCTATTCAGATATGTACCTCGTGAGCAATTGACTATACCCGATTTTGTGTTCCAGTTAAGTGCACTTGCTTATCTCATTGGGACTCCATTCCATTACTTTGAATCTCTATTCTGAATGACTCTAAGATTAGTTCTTCTTGAAAACAATCATGAAATATGTAATCTTTTCGGCAAATTGCATATCATTTTCATAGTTAATTCTAAAGAAGATTATGGATTTCATCTTACTTTTGTGAACCTCTTCTACTGTTATTCAGGCATGATCTTGAAGTGAATGGAGGGAAGGGTTTAATAGTAGACCCTAGAACTAAATATGTATATCCAAGGCCATAACTCTTTAAAAGTCATTATTTTATACTTCGTTATTGTTTGTTGGGTGAAGATGGCATCTATTTAATGTTTCCTCTCTGTATAAAAGTCTTTTATTTTATTCTCCACCCACTTTTTTTTTCAATCAATTTGTAACATTTGAATGTTTAGAAATGATAAGTTTCCTGTTCTTTTCTGTCTGTAAATTGAAAATAAGATGGTTTGAGTTTTTATATGAATCTCCATTCTTTGCACCTTTGCAGTAGAGGAAGTATGAACTTCTAAAACGATGAGTTTCACAGGTTCACCCAAACGCTTAAAATGTTTGATTAATGAGAGTAATTTCTCGATTATTCATAATGTTCAATTGCAAGATTAAGAATTTGTTTTTGATTATGTTCTTTCCCT
Organism: Papaver californicum; assembly: GCA_023531435.1. Taxonomy (NCBI): domain Eukaryota; kingdom Viridiplantae; phylum Streptophyta; class Magnoliopsida; order Ranunculales; family Papaveraceae; genus Papaver; species Papaver californicum. Next base: position 2,563,405 of record JAJJMC010029998.1, read on the forward strand.
GCTACAGAAATAGCAACACCATAGTGAGAAATTCGTGATGCATTTCGGATTATGAATACTAGTCCTGGCAGGGGCTTTTTGGGCTGTCATAATTGTGCTGCCTTTGTTTCTAATGAGAGGCTTAAACGGAAATTGTTCTTGTGAAAATCCCTGGTAAGGACAGTAAATCAAGTTCAAGAGTCTTAAATGTGTTTTGTGTATTATATGTCAAAGACTTTGTTTGGGTGTTTGCGGATTCAAGCCCGGACTGTCATTGTGTGTCTAAGGATGTGCCAATCAATCTTATCTGTAGCCTTTCGTCTGTCTGGAATAGTCCAACTCACAACTTCCAAACAAGACCCATACGATCAACAAAAATAAACAAACCCCGCAAGTGTTTTTGTTACCTTGCACCGTCTTTATCAGTAAATCAGTCAGAAACTTTAGTTCAGAGTATTTCGGTCGGTCGAGAGCGATACACTGGTACACCGTTGTATCGGGGATATTTTAGTTCCAAATATCGGCGAAATATCGGTTCACACATTTTATACCTATAATTTTATAAAAAAAATACTAGTTCACATTTTATAACTATAAATAAATTTTAACACGTTAGATCAAACGTTTTTTTCACAAAGTTTAGATATTTCTCTAGTATTTTGTGTATTTTACGTTTGTTTTGAGTTTATAGGTATTTTAGAATCACAAGAAGTGAAAGAAAAGAAAAAGAATCGTATGACATCACTTGGCAACGTTGGATGTGGATGGACTTAAAGGCTCAAAGCTAGCTAGATCACAAGCCTTCATTGTGTTAAAAACAAGAAGTCAATAAGAGGTAGCCAAGTTGTGGGTTATTATTCTAAGAGTTAAGCAGTGGGTGACCCTTATCTAACTCTGGTGCCTCAAAACCATCTATCTTATAAGCTAAACCTAGTTTGAGAGTCTAGACCAAGTTTAAATCAGTTTCCATTGTCTCCTCTCTCGGTTGCACCGTCACGCCGGCATAGGGACTTGTTGCCGTGTTGGCCTGATTTAGAATAAGGTAGCAGAGAAAAAATAGAAGATGAGTATCCGCTTAGAATAAAAAGGAACTGCCATGATGGAGAAGATGGTTTGGGTCGAGATGAGAGTATGAAGAATTTGTTGGGTAATAATCTTCCTGTAACAGAGAAACACAAACAACAGAGAACTTGAAGATGATTAAGGGAGGGTTAGAAATAAACAACACACACACTCAAGCAAAGAGAGGTGAAGTCGCATGTTCAACAGACTGCCCTTAACTCAATATTTGCCAGGTACACCTTCAGGAAGATGCTGCTATACCTTTTAAGTGACAAATTTGAATTCAGGATAAAATCACCTAATACCAACCCAGCTAGCAAAACTCGTTGGCCCTTTGTGAACTTAACAGTAGATGAAAAAAATAAGAATGTAAACTATTGCGCACAACAAAGCAGGAAGATGGTGAAAAGTCGTCAGGACAGTGGCTGCGACTGGGGTAAACGAAAACCTTAGTATTGTTGTTCTTTTATAGGAGAAGTAATCCTTTGAGTTTTAAAACGGTGAAAAAATTTATTTTGAAATATTAAATCCCCATTAAAACAAAACGTTAAGATTTTTTAATTAAAAAATATTTATGATTTTATTTTTCATTTAATTCAAAACGGTAAAATATTTATTTTTAAGATAAACCCGTTGAATATTTGATAGGTACACGTGTGCACTCGCAGGCACTCGCAAGGCACACGCAAAGCTCGCACCAAGGCTCGCACCAATGGTCGCACCAAGGCTCACACCAAGGCTCGTACCAAGGCTCGCACCAAGGCTCACACCAAGGCTCACACCAAGGCGTACAACAAGGCGTCGCACCAAGGGTCGCACCAAGGGTCGCGCCAAGGCTCACACAAAAGCACACACAAAAGCACACGCAAGCTCCGTAAGCCCGCGGTCCGCGGTGCTTCGGTGCGAAGCACCGCACATGTGTGCATTTGCCCACTAGTCCATTTCCTAAGTCCATATCCAATCCACTAGTTCTTTTTCCTTATATAGAACGTTTGTGGTAAAATGCATGAACTTCCTCCTTGGTTTGCCCAATGTGGGACAACCAAAGGTTTCTCATTCACTAAGAAGTAAAAATGGATGGCTATAATTCCACCCAAGTTTGGAATAGTGATCCTAACACCCATCAAGTTAATTATAGTAACAAAATTATTTTAAGTAATAAAATCTTAATTTTAGCATTAAACCATTTTTATTTCCAACAATCCCCCACATGAATGACGAAACCGAAAAATCGGAAAAACGAAAAAACGAGAAATACCTCTTAAGCAATAGGTGACCATTTGGAATTGAACCTTTGCTTAGTGAGAAGCACCGGAACTACTTGATGGTTAGTGAACGTGATGTCTTGAACTGCCATCGTTTAGTGTAATTCTTCAATAACTCCTTACGCGAGATATCTCTTAAAATGCTGTTAAGTTCACGCTGTTGTGTCCGTTTTGGCCCTGGACGTATCCCGTTTCTCAGAATGCTCTAGAGAATCAGCTCAGTTCTCATAGGAAGCGACCCACTTCCTCATTCAGATAGGTGAGTTCTATCAAGAGTGTTAACTGCTACACCCCATTTCAATCTTAAATTGAAACTATAGAACTCATTAAGACTTTACTCTAAGTCATCCTCACTTGCAGTCACACTATCACGTCTACACCATAGGGAAGGGAGAGAGAAAATAATTCTCTGATAATGTTAAATTTTTACCCGCCACAAATTAGTTGTCTCATTCAAAACCTTGATCTTGGGATCTCCAGTCAGCAAGGTTGAGTATCCTTCATGGCAAGTTTTAATTGATGAGCTTAAGTCCCATCCCCCTCGATGCATTACTAACTATCTCCTTGGACAAGCCTTTCGTCAAAGGGTCCGCGATATTCTCCTTAGACCTCACGAAGACAACAGAAATAACGCCAGTTGAGATTAGTTGTTTTAGAGAATTGTGTCTTCTCCTTATATGAATAGATTTTCCATTATAGTTGCTGTTTTTAGCATTAGCTATTGCAGCTTGATTATCACAATGTATAGATACAGCTGGCACAGGCCTATGCCAGAGAGGAATGTCTTCTAAAAAGCATCTTAGCCAAGCGGCTTCCTCTCCTGCTTTATCTAACGCTATAAACTCGGATTCCATAGGGGATCGAGCGATACAGGTTTGTTTGGAACTCTTCCAAGATACTGCTCCACAGCCTAGAGCGAAAACGTATCCACTCGTAGACTTAGACTCCTCTGAGTCTGCTATCCAGTTTGCATCACAGTATCCTTCCAGAACAGCAGGGTATCTCTCTTAACTCAACCGAAAGTTTAAAGAGTATTTAAGATACCGATGCACTCTGAAAAGTGCATCCCAATGCTCTTGTCCTGGATTACAGGTATACCTACTTAGTCTACTCACTGCATAGGCAATGTCTGGTCTCATGCAGTTCATTAAGTACATCAGACTTCCTATGACACGTGAATATTCAAGTTGCGAGACTCCATTGCCTTTGTTTTTCTTGAGTCTACAAGAAGGGTCAAAAGGAGTACTTGCTGGTTTACTATCAAACTGGTTAAATTTCTTCAGAACTGACTCAACATAATGAGATTGACTGAGACTGAAGCCATTAGACTCCTTTCCAATTTTCATCCCTAGGATTACATCAGCAGGACCTAAGTCTTTCATGTGAAAGTTCTCACTCAACATGTTCTTAGTGGAATTAATGATTTCTAAGGTTGTACCTAGTATAAGCATATCATCAACATACAGGCATACCATCACACAAGCATCATTGACAGATTTAGTGTAAAGACATTTGTCAGCTTCATTTATGTTAAAACCACTAGAGAACATTACATGATCAAATTTTTCATGCCATTGTTTAGGTGCTTGCTTCAAGCCATATAAAGACTTTTTAAGTCTACACACCTTTTTTTCATAACCCTTCACCACAAAACCCTCGGGTTGATCCATATAGATTTCTTCATCTAATTCACCATTTAGAAACGCAGTTTTTACATCCATTTGATGTATCTCTAGGTTATAGATTGCAGCAATTGCAATTAGCAACCTAATTGAAGTAATTCTAGTGACAGGTGAATAAGTGTCAAAGAAATCTACACCTTCTATTTGTTTATAGCCTTTAGCTACAAGTCTAGCTTTATATTTTTCCACGGTTCCATCAACCTTACGTTTTCTCTTAAAGATCCATTTACAGCCTATGGTTTTGCACCCTGGAGGTAAATCTACTATTTCCCAGGTTTTATTCTGAACAATAGAATCCATCTCACTAATAGTGGATTCTTTCCACCATGGATCTTCAGACGAAGTCATGGCCTCTTTATAGGTTTTTGGATCAATTTCAACTAAACAGGTAATGAAGTCTGGCCCAAAAGATTTTTCTAATCTAGGTCTTTTGCTTCTTCTTGGCTCATAAACAGGTTCATCTTCTTCTACCGGTAATGAATGGCTAGAAGAAGGGACATCTAGAGGATCTACACGTATCACGCGAGATTCAGTTTTCATTGGAAAAACATTTTAAAAAAACGAAGCATCTCTAGATTCCAAAATGGTGTTCACACCAATTTCCGAGTTATCGGAACTCACAACCATAAATCTATAGGCAGTGGTGTGCTCAGGATATCCTAGAAAGACACAATCAACGGTTTTAGGTCCTATTTTAGTCCTCTTAGGGTGGAGGAATAGAGACCTTGGCTAAACACCCCCACACTTTGAGGTATCCATAAGAGGGTTGTTTGCCTTTCCATAATTCATACGGTGATTTTTTTGTTCCTTTAAGGGGCACTCTGTTCAGGATATAGCAAGCTGAGAGGACGGCCTCCCCCCACAAGTTCGCCGGTAGTCCTGAACTGATTAACATGACATTCATCATCTCCTTAAGGGTTCGGTTTTTCCGTTCAGCCACACCATTAGATTGTGGTGAATAAGGAGGAGTTACCTCATGAATAATGTCATGTTGCGCACAAAAGTCTCCTATAGGGGTTACGTATTCACCCCCACGATCAGACCTAACAGTTTTAATGGTGGTATTCATCTGGTTTTCTACTTCTAATTTATATAATTTAAATGCTTCAAGAGCATCATCTTTTCCTTTAAGCAAGTAGATATGACAGTATCTAGTACAATCATCTATGAAGGTAACAAACCATTTTTTTCCACCTCTGGTTTGGATTGATTTCATATCAACTAAGTCAGTGTGAATTAACTCTAAGGGACTAGAAACTCTGTGGACATTTTTCTGAAAAGGCTTCTTAGCATATTTTGATTCTACACAAACTTCACATTATGTTCATATTCCAAATTTAATTTTGGAATGCAGCCAGATTTTACCAATTTGTTCATTGAATTATAATTTACATGACCAAGTCTACCATGCCAGATATTCAATGAGACAACAACATAAGAAGAATCAACTTTATTAATTTCAGTAGAGATTACAGATAATTTGTAAAGGCCCTCAGCCTTATAGCCCTTTCCCACAAAGTCCCTACCCTTAGTGATAATCACTTTTCCAGACTCAAAAACAATTTTAAAGCCCTTGTCATCTAGCACACCACTTGAAACGAGATTCTTGCAGATGTCTGGTACATGTAACACTTCATTCAATGTGAGAATTTTCCCAGAAGAAAGCTTCAGCGAAACCTTTCCTTTTCCTGCAACTTGTGCTGCAGAAGAATTACCCATATAGAGTTTTTCTCCCTCTCCTACTGTCTGGTAGGAGGTGAACATATCCTTGCTTCCGCAGACATGTTTGGTAGCTCCAGAGTCTATCCACCAGTCCCTCACATTGGTAACTAAATTCACCTCAGACACCGTGCCAGAAAATTCATTTTTACTACTTTCAGCTAGGTTTACATTTTGTTTCTTAAAATTCGCATCTTTGCGTTTTCTACAATGCATTGCCATATGGCCAGACACACCACAAACATAACAAGCTCCCTTAATCTTACCAATAGCAGACTTTGGTTTTTAAAATTTACCTTTTCCTTGAAGGCCAGGCTTGCGCTTGTTGTGGTCCAGACTGAGAGTGGCAAACTTGTGTTCGATCACATGAGCTTTGTTTGACATGTCTCTTGCAGAAGAAACATTCTTGTCCTTTGAACACAACAATTCTTCAACTTGGATTTTCTTGCCCAATTCTATCATAGTAATCTCACCAGTTTCATGCCTTAGTCTTCTCTTGTATTCGGCCCATGAACTTGGTAATTTTTCAATCACAACAGAAACTTGAAAGGTCTCAGAGATTTCCATTCCTTCAGCAATGATTTCATTTATTATTTTTTGCAACTCCAGAAACTGATCAACTACAGACTTGTCATTCATCATCTTGTATTGCAAAAAGCGTGCAACCAGGAATTTTTTACTTCCTGCAGTTTCTGCTACATATTTTTCTTGCAGTGTAGTCCATAAATTTAAAGAAGTAAAATTCTCTTTAGCATTATAAAAATCATACAGAGAGTCTTCAAGGCAATTTAAAATATGATTTTTTGCTAAATAATTATTTCTCGTCCAAGTATCTTTTTCCTTGGATGATTCAGGAGTATCCAGAGCTTTGTCATACGGTTTCAATACTATTTCATTAAGCATGTGGAAACTCAGGAAAAAGAGCATCTTCGATTGCCATCTCTTAAAATCCTTACCAGAAAACTTCTGAGGTCTCTCAACATCAGTCTTTGCCATTGTTACAGAAGATTTGTTGATTGCACAGATATTGAGTTAAGATTGTTGGATAATAATCTTCCTGTAACAGAGAAACACAAACAACAAAGAAATTGAAGATGATTAAGGGAGGGTTAGAAATAAACAACACACACACTCAAGCACAGAGAGGTGAAGTCGCATGTTCAACAGACTGCCATTAATCAATATTTGCCAGGTACACCTTCAGGAAGATGCTGCTATATCTTTTAAGTGACAAATTTGAATTCAGGATAAAATCACCTGATACCAACCCAGCTAGCAAAGCTCGTTGGCCCGTTGTGAACTTAACAGTAGATGAAAAAATAAGAATGTAAACTATTGCGCACAATAAAGCAGGAAGATGGTGAAAAGTCGTCAGGACAGTGGCTGCGACTGGGGTAAACGAAAACCTTAGTATTATTGTTCTTTTATAGGAGAAGTAATCCTTTGAGTTTTAAAACGGTGAAACAATTTATTTTGAAATATTAAATCCCCATTAAAACAAAACGTTTCATTTAATTCAAAACGGTAAAATATTTATTTTTAAGATAAACCCGTTGAATATTTGATGGGTACACGTGTGCACTCGCAGGCACTCGCAAGGCACACGCAAAGCACACGCAAGCTCCGCAAGCCCGCGGTCCGCGGTGCTTCGGTGCGAAGCACCGCACATGTGTGCATTTGCCCACTAGTCCATTTCCTAAGTCCATATCCAATCCACTAGTTCTTTTTCCTTATATAGAACGTTTGTGGTAAAATGCATGAACTTCCTCCTTGGTTTGCCCAATGTGGGACAACCAAAGGTTTCTCATTCACTAAGAAGTGAAAATGGATGGCTATAATTCCACCCAAGTTTGGACTAGTGATCCTAACACCCATCAAGTTAATTATAGTAACAAAATTATTTTAAGTAATAAAATCTTAATTTTAGCATTAAACCATTTTTATTTCCAACAGAATTCTGGATTCAAATTGGAAGCAAGAAGAAACCAGAGATGAAGTTGAGCGAGAACAGAAAGATGGACCTGCTGCTAAAATTGACGTTGTCGTCGATGAGGTCTCGTTGTTGATCAAAAACAAGCAGAGAATAAGAGAAGCAAATGGTTCGAATTTGAAGAATGGGTTTCTCAGTTACTAGCAAGAAGAATTGGTGGAGAAGATCTGGTTGGGTTTACACTGTGAGGTATGATGGTTGAGTTCGATCTCTGGCTGTGAGCAATGGGTTTTGGTTTGATTAGAAAATGGAAGAGATGGTGAAGCTATTGCCGTGAAGATGGTTTTGTGTCGATATAAGAAAATGGACAATATATGGATTATGTGTGGTAATTGAATAGGTATGGCTATTGAAATTGGTCTGCTGATGAGTTCGATTGTGAAACGAAGACTGAAAAGAAGGTTTATTTCTCTCTAACGAATCTAGATCGTTGAATTAATTATTTTTTTCTAATCTAAAAGACAGAAATAAATATCGGAAAAAATCGGAAAAAATCGATTAATATCGGAAAAAATCGGATATTTCGGCCGATATTTTCGGTGGAATATCGTTCCATAGTATGGCATGATTCGTTTCGGTTTCGGCCTAGACAATCGGCGAAAAACTCGAAGAAGATCGGTAGTGCCACGCAAGGAAAGCTCCTTGTTATCCATTGAGTGAAATGGCCCCATATGTGGAAACAAAAAGCTCAAAAGTGATGGATAATCCATCCAAAATCCAAGAAGATTAAAGTTTGAAAGAGTTTGTGGTGCACATTTTAACATAGTATCATAAATATATACAACACTCTTATCCTTCACAGTTCTTCATAACACAAGACATACAGAGAGAGAGAAGTCATAAAAATGATGAGGCTGGAAGCATGTTTCTTGACATCCAATTCATTTACCAAAACCTTAGGTTTAGTCCCCTCAATCAAACCAAGACTACCCATTTTGCTTACAAAGAAACGGTTATTTACTCGGTCTCCACTCAAAATTGGTGGGAATTTTCATCAGTCTTCTGTTACTTGTAAGTGATCCCCCCATATTCTTCTCTATGTTTCATATTAATTGCCCTTCTTCACAATTATGCTCTGTGTCTTTTATTTTAACCCATACTCTAGTCAAATGATTTGATGAATTTGCACTTTAGGACCATGTATTTTCATAAGCATCATATTTGCCGGCACAATACAGAACTTATGTACTTGTTTGAACAAAATGTTTTTCTAAGTCTTATGATTAACTGTTGGTGTTTTCAAAATATAGGTTGCAATCTGGACCAACCATCGTCGTCTGGTGATGATTATAAGCCCACAAGTGAAGCTGATTGGCGATCATTCAGAGCAAGGCTTGTGGCAGTAGAACGTGCATCAAGGACAGATGAACCGAACACATGGGTCGATCCCGATACAGTAGAAGAGCATCCTCCACATGTACCAATTGGAGACAAATGGGCACATTCCCTTCATGAACCCGAGACCGGTTGTCTACTCATCGCGACTGAAAAACTTGACGGTGTACACATTTTTGAACGAACTGTTGTCCTGCTCTTGTCAACAGGTCCAATGGGACCTACCGGAATCATACTTAATCGGCCGTCCTTAATGTCTATCAAGGAGACTAGATCAACAGTTTTAGATGTAGGAGGTACATTTTCTGATAGGCCATTGTTCTTTGGAGGACCATTGGAAGAAAGTTTCTTTTTGTTAAGTCCAAATCTAAAACAAGGTGATAGTGACGATGGAGTTGGAAATAGTGGTGTATTTGATGAAGTAATGAGGGGTTTGTATTATGGAACTAAAGAAAGTGTGGGTTGTGCAGCTGAAATGGTAAAGAGAAATGTTGTGAATTTGGGAGATTTTAGGTTCTTTGATGGGTATTGTGGATGGGAAAAGGATCAACTGCAAGATGAAATTAAGGCAGGTTATTGGACTGTTGCTGCTTGTAGTCCAAGTGTTATTGATTTGGGCAGTGTTGGAAAGATTGGATTGTGGGAAGAGGTTCTAGGACTTATGGGTCTAAGAAAAGTTTGGTGAGAAAGAAAGAAAATGTGAACCTGACTGGCTAACTGTGCTGGGCTTGCTAGCCTTAAAGTTTGATACTTTTAAGGGTCATGAAAAGGGATGATGACCTCAAAGGCAAGGAGTGGGGGTCCATCTCTTTTCATGGTGACCCCGAAAATGTGAATTTGAGGAATTTGCAGCTATTTCATTTTCTTAATTTAGCGTTTTTGTACATTATACTGCTCTGCTATAATATAAACTTTTAATGATTGTATTATTTACTACTAGAACACCCATGCACGCGTTTTGCACGTGCTCCTATACTCTTTTTGTCCTAATGGTTCATAAACCAAAATGGCAATTTTTATAAATAATAAACACAAATAAGGGTTCAATATAGTGCAAATAAATATATGGCTCCATCAGATGAGACCATGTCTCTCTTTCTCTCTTGCTCACACTAACCGAAGATAATAGCAACATTTAAAAATATTGTTTTTTATTAAATACCATCTTATCTTTATATAATTTTTTTCATAAACCATATCTATTATATTGGTATAGGGGTAAAATGGTTTAAAAAACTTACCGCTTTACTTTCCTATAGTAAAGGTAGTTGGCTTTATATATAGAATAGATGTGTAATAGGTAACTATGCGGTTATATTGGTTCTGATTCATATATTTTTTCAATAAAATAATTATTGAAATGTATTTGTGCTATTTGTCCCACAACAAAAATAATTATGATATCCAGATGGGCAGATATATAAATAAAATCTTAGTAGTAGATTTTGGTCCATTTTGGATCCAGACTCGATCCAAGATAAATGGGTTTATTCCAAGACTTTCGATTAGGACTCATCTGATCTAAAGATTTAAAGGTCTGGATAAATAAACGTTGAACGGTAAGGAAAACCTCGCTTCCTATTGATCGAAATAAGGTTTTTGTGATTTTTGTGAAACGAGAGTTTGGTGGAGACACTTGGCAACGTATGATTGGTACAAATATTAGGGAGTAAAGGAAACCCACTCTTTTATTGGCTATTAAGATTAAAAATTATTACACTTCGTTTACACCCAATACTTAATTGTACCGGGTTAGCATCACCTACAGTGGATAGACAACACCTAAGATTGACGGTTTACGTTTAATCATCTTTTGATGAACGACTATGATCAAATTTTTATTTTAAAATATCAAAAATATACATAATTTTTAAAAACAAAAAAATCGTGTTAGACTAGAAATAGGAAAACCCAACTTTATTTATGAAATATACATGATTTCTTTTAAAATAAAAACGTGTCAAAAATAGAAAAACTCAAATTTATTTATAGAATATGATTTGTCCCTAAGTTTTATCAAAACCTTTAATGTTGCTAAAATCCATAATTGGTGAAACGATAACGATCACCCTTCTTACCTGTAAAAACAAAAAAGAAAAGAGATTTTTTTTTGGTTAAGTGTCGGGATTATTCTGATGGATGACCCGCCATCCTTTGACATTATCAAAGGTTATCTTAAAATTATACTTATCTTCTTAATAATCCTATCTCTACTAATTTAGTATTTTAATGACACATGTCACTACGTGTCATTATATTTTACTTTTTTTATATGTAAAGTGTATTATAAATTATAAATACCATCAACGTGAAGTGAATAAGAAATGAAATAGGAAACTCAGTTCCCGTGTTGTCCTTTCATCTTTCTTTCTTATTCTTTAAATTGTGTTGCATTTAACAACAATTTTCTATTTGATGTGCAGCTATTAATTGTAACTGAAAATGAGAGTATATGTAAACTAATGATAAGATAAAGTGTTGTATCCACATATTATATTAAAAAAGTCGATGAACATATAAAACATTATTAGCAAGAATTACTCTACGTTTACAGGCATACAAGAGTGATGCTATGACGATAAAGGATAATTATTTTCTACCATAACCTATTTGATTTAACTATTTCTAAACAGTTATATACTTTTTTCATATATGTCTAACTTGATTTTCTATTTTTATTAAGACTTGTGAAAATAAAAGCAAATTAATCTGATGCCCGAATTACATATATACCGGATGATTTGGAAAGAAGTTAGACATCTTATCGCACCTTGTATGTGCTTTTGATAGCATAAATAATTATTGTCGTATACGAAGAGATATCTGAATATGTACGTATTTAAAATAACTCATATTTGTGATTTTGTTCGAGTTCCGAATTTAGCCAAATATTTGAGTTTTGCATCATTTGTTATTTTCCTCATTAATCGGACGACGAAAGGTTTTTCCGCATTCTTTTTGGATGGCGTAGAAAATAAAATTTCCTTTGTTGTTTCACCACTAATTTTTGTGGTAATAGTATGGCGTGAATTTAGAGAAGAAATATATGCGTCGTATAAATGCTACGACGGGCAATAAAGAGACCGGTAAATTTTTGCGCCCTTATGTGTTTCCTAGCTTTACGATATGCATAATATATGCGCCTCTTATATCGACAAGCTTTAAAATGCTAGTGCATGTTATGCGCATTGTATATGTTGTGATAGCAACAACGAGAGTTGCGTATATTAACTGTTCCTCGTAGATATACAAACGTCGAGCGATAATGAATGTTGCATTTCTTTAAATGATATTAAGAATTAATACCTAGTCTTCTCGCCGCCAAAGCTAATATCGAAAATCACAAATTTTGTGTAATAAATTTGCATCAGTGCCTATGTAAATAAGTCTATTTTTGACAAATTGATAGACACAGCAAATGAGGAAAATGCAAAATGTGGTAGGCGTATTTAAATATGGGAACCAAAATGAGTTTTTTGGGTTTAGGGACCTGATTAACACCGTACCACTAGAAGTGGAGAAATACGGAGCGGTAGCATAATAATTGGTTGAATAAGCCATCTTTGAGCATTGTCGAGCTATGCTATCGTTGTGGCATAAAAGACACAATACGGACGCTTGAAGTGTCGTTCATTTATGATAATCTCTATCGGTCGTCTTGGCAGGACTTGGACTGACATTGAGATAATGTCTATGTTCACAAAAATTATTTTACAGTTTACTGTTGATTTTACATGGCAATGTAAATCCTAAGTTTATTCCAGCTGGACATTAAACGAGAGCGGAAACCTGATCATCTATCTCTCTTGGGTTGCGTTTTATTGTTGTTTTTCGCACCCAGTTACTACCTTGATAGGTAGAGTAATACGGAACTGGAAGTTCTATTGATGAGACATTCCCGCCTAGATCAGGGGGAGAATCGTCGACGATATTGTTTAACTCCAATTGTGTCTCATCTAAATTCTCACACTAATAAATGCTTAAGGTGTTGGAGATTACTCTGTTGATTGATTCAACAAGAGTACGCTTGCTTGATTCGACATAATTTAAAGTCCTTGCAAGGCATACCACGGAACCGCAGCGATTGTTTCGTATGGAAACATGCTTATAAGCATAGACGAAAAACCTCTAATATGAGGTATATGTCAATCTAATCAGAAAACGCCCATATTCTCTTTGAGTGATGAGTTGATAACTCCTAACGAGGAGCATATCCATAAGATTTGTGTTGATATCTCATGAGAAGAATATCAGCATAATGAAATTTGGTACCAATGGATTAAAATATCTGCATACTCTAGATAATGACGTAAGATCGTTATTAACTGATTATTAAACTGGTTGTCGATAATATTCAGAGTAGATACTGAAATCATTGTGGATAAGTACCCCCCTTTGCAAACAAATTATCGGCAAAATTTATATGATTGGCAGATATGGATCTCAATCCATATTGAGTTACGTTCTTACTTGTATACGCTTTTAGGACCTTAGTCCTAGCATCAGTTACAAATTTGATGCTTATCAGAAAGCGTGATGAGAAAATTAAGGTCGCTTACGCCATCCTTGACAATGAGTTTCCACAGACACTTAATCAGGTTGATGGAAGAATAGTCTTGTAGTTTTAAATGACTCGAGTGATCACCTAGGTGATAACTGTGTATCTACACTTGTATAGATTTTTGAATGAAACTCTTGATTTTCAGTCATTGATGGTGTTTCATCCTAGTGATACTCTAGGTATTGAATGGTTTAGTTATTACTCGTAAAACTATTGCCATGTTTTTGTTTGAAGACATGTTGTATTCCACTGCAGTTGCTGCTGCAAGAAGATTTCCAAATTTGATAAGAAAGTATTCCCACTGTTTGGGGGAGGAAAGGCGACCGCCTGAAAAATAGCGTGAAGTTTATTGGTTTGCATAAAGATAGACCACGATTTATCTCATCTTAATGTTTTCAGCAATGAAAGACATGCAGATGATTTGATATCTTCTGAAATTGCAAATCAAGTTGCTTTCTTAAAAATCTATGAATGTAGTAACAAGTGTGTCATTTGAAACACACCACAAGCGTGGATGACTAATTGATTCAATCTATTCCGCTTCTCCTAAAAAGAAAAGACCAATCACAATCATTGAACGATAGTGTTCTCGAAGAGACTATCAAAGGTAGATCTGATTTCTCCGAGTGTAATTCTCTTGGTAAGAGAACGTCTCTGCAAAGGTTGTGGAAACCCAAAATAGATAAATTTGTGATCATACCACAGTGGTTGTTGGTGACATAGTCAAAGTATCCATTGATACTACCGTATATAAATGATGTTGGTGTTAAACCACTCTCTATAGAGGATTGTCATCTAATGAATGGTTGGTTATAATTGAAAGGAGAAACTGAAGTAGAATATCAGTTTCTTGCAAAAAACGCATACATTTGGAACTAAAGGCAAAACACTCAGTAAAGAATGTGAATATTTGTTCATTTGTTGGTGATTGCAGTCCAAACATCCAACAATATAATCTTATTGGCTACGAGTGGGTGTTTGTGTAAAGTGAGAAAAGCAAGTCAACTAATGGCACAAATTTTTTTCACAGAAACAAGATATGGGTTACAAAGAAGCATGTTCCATGTATTAGATGCAAATACCTTTTCAATATTTGATTAAGTATGGTAGTCCTTGAAGGACTCGACGTGCATATAAAAGACGTGGTTACCGCGCATCTATATGAAAGACAAGATACAGATATCTGCATGAAAATGCCTGAAGTCTTTCAGCTATTAGCAAAATTACCATTTCATACAAAGCTTAATCGATCCTTGCATAGATTGAAATAATTTTAGGTAAATATGGTACAATCGTCTAAATGAATTTTCAATAAGCTGAGAATGTGTGAACCATCTCATGTACCCATGAACTCTGCATTTGCAAGATTTGATGACTACAACATCATTTTGATTGTAACTCCTGAAAATCTCTAAAGCACAAAAATGCTCGAAGCAAGAGGTCGAGATGTAAAATCTCGGTAAAAGAAGGTTGAACATTGTTGCTTGGATTCTATTCATTTCGTCAACCTTAAAGGTTAGACGTGTTTAAATGGAAAAACTGGCACATTGCAGTTGTGGGATATCTTACTTTTAAGATTGATCAGTTTACATCTCAACAAATGAGATGTGATCACTCTGTAGTCAGTGTTACACTGAAGATGTGTAAATGGTACAATAACTGAAACATGCCATGGGTACTTGATATTGGTTTTGTAGTAAACATGTAAGTCTAGTTCTACCTGACACCAATATTGAAACAATTGTCCGAAGAAAAAATCTCTCATTTTCGTGATACCATTAAGCTAGATCTTTTGCATAAAAGATCCTAGAATGTCTCCTACAGAGAAAAGCTAATCATACTTTTTGAGTTATGATTTTCAATAGGTTTGTTAAAACAACTAAGTATTCACCTAGCTAATAGTATGGTAGTAGGGGATATTTTTTCTTCCTCCAATCGATTACAGTTGTTCAGAGAAAGCTAGTGGAGGAAAGGTTGGAAGAATCAGAAGATCATTAAGAAATTTCACAGAGGAAGATCAAACCAAGTTTTCTCGAGTAAAGGAAGCTACTGATGAAGAAATTACAAGATGGTTCGTGATATCTATATATTATATCAAGAAGAATGATCAATTGAAAATGCTACTCATCAAGGGGAGTAAAGACATGGAAGACTTTGGATATTGGACAATGGACTATTACGTTTTGTACTCTTTTTCCTTAGTCAAGGTTTTTCCCATTGAGTTTTCCTTGTCAAGGTTTTGATGAGGCATGCGAGTCCATTGACATCCGCAGTTTTGAAATGTTGTACTATTTTTCCTTTGTCCTAGTTTTTGTCCCTTTGGGTTTTTCCGGGCAAGGTTTTAACGAGGCAACATCTGTGAGGTCCAATATTATTCTGAGAACTCATATTTTCCTACGTCCAGGTTTTTTCCCTATGAATTTTCCTAGCGAGACTTTTAATGAGATAACTACTTAGAATAGTGATAATCAACTGAAGAGATGTATATATCCATATAATTCTTTGAATTGCGTTATCAGATAAAACACCGATATATTTAGTTCAGGTTTTTCCGCATGTGGTTTTTCTTGATAAGATTTTAACGAAGCAAAATGAACAGCGTCAGTAATATCATTATGAACTTCCAGCGTTCAGGTTTTTCTAAGTGGTTTTCCTGACAAAGTTTTATCAAGACAACATGTTCGTCCGGATTTTGTCCCATCGGGTTTTACCGGCAAGGTTTTAACCATACAATACTTTTTAGATCGGTGGATCATCCAATGGGGAGTGTTATATGTCGAGATTATTCTGGTGGATGACCCACTTCCATTTGACATTGTCAAAGGTTATCTTAAGATTATACTTATCTTCTAAATAATCATATCTCTACTAATTTAGTATTTTAACGACACATGCTCACTACGTATCATTATATTTTACTTTCTTAAATGTAAAGTGTGCTATAAATTGTAAGTATCATCAACGTGAAGCAAATAAGAAATGAACTAGGGAACTCAGTTCCCTGTTCTCATTTCATTTTTCTTTCTTATTCCTTAAATTGTGTTGCATATTAACAACAATTATGTTTGGTGTGCAGCAATTAATCGTAACTGAAAGTGAAAGTATATGTAAACTAATGATAAGATAAAGTGTTGTATCCACATATTATATTAAGAGAGTCGATGAACATATAAAACGTTATTAGCACGAATTACTCTACGTTTACAGGCATATGGGAGTGATGCTATGCCGATAAAGGATAATTCTCTTCTACCCTAATCTATTTGATTTAACTATTTCTAAATAATTATATACTCTTTCCATATATGTCTAACTTGATGCAACATTTAAAAACATTGTTTTTATTAAATACCATTTTACCCTTATATAATTTCTTCATAAGCCATAATTATATTGGTATAGGGGTAAAATGGTCCAAAAAACTTGCAACTTCACTTTATTACAGTAAAGGTAGTTGGTTTTATATATAGAATAGATGTGTAGTAGTTAATACTATGTGGTTATAATGGTTTTGATTCATATTTTTTTCGATAAATAATTATTGAAATGTATCTGTGATATTTGTCTCACAACAAAAAGAATTATAGAAAGCAAGATTTGCGTGATACCAGATGGGCAGATATATAAATAAAATCTTAGTAGTAGATTTTGGTCCATTTTGGATCCTGATTTGATCCAAGATAAATGGGTTTATCCCAAGACTTTCAATTAGGAATTATCCATTCTAAAGACTTAAAGGTCTGGATAAATAAAGTTCCTACGTTGAACGGTGAGGAAAACTTCGTTTCTTATTGGCCGAAATAAGGTTTTTGTGGCTTTTGTGAAACGAGAGTTTTGGTGGAGACACTTGGCAACATATGATTGGTACAAATATTAGGGAGTAAAGGAAACCCACTCTTCTATTGGCTATTAAGATTAAAAATTATTACACTTCGTTTACACTCAATACTTAATTTACCGGGTTAGCATCACCTGCAGTGGATAGACAACACCTAAGATCGACGGTGTACGTTTAATCGTCTTTGATTAACGACTATGATTAAAGTTTTATTTTAACATATAAAAAATATACATAATTTCTAAAAATAAAATAATAAAAAAACGTGTTAGACTAGAAATAGGAGAACCCAATTTTATTTATGAAATATACATGATTTCTTTAAAAATAAAAACGTGTCGAAATAGAAAAACTCAACTTTATTTATATTTATGTAATTTATACCTAAGTTTTATCAAAACCTTTAATGTTGCTTAAACCCTTAGTGGATGAAACGATAGCGATCACCCACCTTACCCATAAAAACGAGAGAAAAAAAAGAATTTTTTTTATTATGTGTCGAGATTATTCTGGTGGGTGACCCACCTTCCTTTGACATTGTCAAAGGTTATCTTAAGATTATATTTATCTTCTAAATAACCCTCTTTCGACTAATTTAGTATTTTAACGACACATGCTCACAACATGTCATTATACTTTACTTTCTTACATGCAAAGTGTACTATAAATTGTAAGTATCATCAATGTGAAGCGAATAAAAAGTAAAATAGGGAACTCAGTTCCCGTGTTCTCCTTTCATCTTTCTTTCTTATTCTTTAAATTGGGTTGCATATTAACAACAATTCTATTTGGTGTACAACTATTAGTTGTAACTGAAAATGAGAGTATATGTAAACTAATGATATGATAAAGTGTTGTATCCACATATCATACTAAGAGAGTCGATGAACATATAAAAATATTATATTTATGCCAATATATACTGCAACTAAAATTTTCTCCCTTACCTCCAAACTTGACATTATCCTCAATGTTCTAAAGATGAAATTAAAAGCATAAACAAAGATAAACTATTACCAATTGAAGAAAAAATATAAGGAACGATATTACCGTGTCACATGAGCATGGTTTACCTCCCAAGAAGTGCTAAGTTTAAAGTCTTCAGTCAGACAACAAATACCACAAAATGGCTAATCACAATAGCTGAAACAGCTGTGCGTCAATAATACCAAATAAAGCTGACACAAATATAAGACACATGTACCGGATCAGACAAATAAACAAACTGAGCACAACCTTATTCAAGATAACGGGGTTTATCTTGGGTGCCCATTTAGGTTCCATATGAGTGTCTAGATAAACATGTTTATCTAAATGACGAGTCTTTAATAGCTGGATCTCCTCATGGAAAAAATCAGTAGGATCGGGTTGTGGAGTCTGAAGAAACTCAAGTAATACCTTAAACGCGTAAAGCTCAAGTCCCAAGTTAGGGACTTCAAATAGGGATACTTGACGATCATAAGAATCATCATTACCCTCAAACTTAGGGTAAACATTATTCTCAAATGGACCAAAAACTATTGGTTTGATTTTAGGATCCGTAAGGTCAACACAATACCCTTTTTCTTTTGTGGACTGATCATCTAAACAAACACCATCATCAAAATCACATAATAGATTATCAAAGAAAACCTCATCGACTTCCGCTGATTCAATGAAAGGTTCATCAAATAATTGATTTTCAAACACAGTGTAGGCTAAAGGATCACGAACTAAAGTGTTAATCATATTCACATCTTCTAAATCATCCATCTCAGAAGACTGTCTAATAACATTAAAGACATTTAGCTCAGTGGTCATATTACCAAAAGATATGTTCATGAGTCTTGTTCTACAGTTGATGACAACATTTGATGTGGCTAAAAATGGGCAACCTAAAATCACCGGGATTTGAGCACTTTGGTCCTGAACAGGCTGAGTATCTAGAACAACAAAATCCACTGGATAAATGAACCTATCAACCTCAATAAGAATATTCTCTATGACACCACGAGGGACTTTGACAGACCTATCAGCTAACTGCAGTGTCATTTTAGTTGGTTTCAACTTACCAAGACCCAGTTGGATGTACACATGATACGGGAGTAAGTTAACACAATCTCCTAAGTCAAGCAATGGCTTATCAACTACGTGATTACCAATCACGCAAGATACGGTGGGCATCTAGGGTCTTTATACTTAGGGGGTGTTTGGTTTAGAAAGATTGAACTTACTTGACCAGCTAAAAAGGTTATCTTATGTACATTAAGATTACACTTTCGTGTACAAAAATCTTTAAGGAACCTGACATAAGAAGGCATTTTCCTAATTGCTTCTAATAACGGAATGTTAATGTTCACCTGCTTAAATATTTCCACTATCTCGTTGAAAGTCGATTCCTTCTTTGTTAGAACTAACAATTGTGGGTATGGGGCTTTAGGCATAAAGGTAGTCCTATCAGGAACTACTTGGGAATCTTTAGAATTTGTTTCAGTCTCTTCAGCTACTGGCTCCTCTTGGGAAGTAGAGGGTGGAACTACAATATGTCCACTATCAGGCATGGTTACCTTGTTGTCAACTACCTTTCCACTCCTAAGGGTTGTAATACAGTTCATATGATTTCTACTTAAAGGTTTGAATAGACTGACGGACAACAAAAGTCTTATAATATGGGTAGAACTTCATAACAAAAACCTCTACAAGACCGTCCCAGGTGGTGATTGTTTTAGAAGGAATAAAATGATACCACTTGATCGGTTTAGAAAAGTGGTAAAAATGTGTTCATTTGCTGAGACTTGTGAAGATTCGTTTTAGACTTAATTTTTAATTAAACTAGAAAATAAGTAAAATATTTTAACAATATTGGGAATAACTGGAACTTAGGATTCCACCAAAATCACTTCCGAATGATTTCTACAATGATTCTTTAACAATTATAGCTCTTTTACTGACTTTGTTTTTTTGCCAAAAGTAGATTTCTAAAAAATAACTGTAAATCACAAGCATGGCGCATCAAAAGCTCTTAAGTCCCAGCATACACCATCAAAAAAATCACAACTAATTAAGAAAAATTAAAAATCAATGCAAAAGTCATTAAGAATCAAAAATAGTTACCATTCATTCATAAAATATGGCTTCCTCCATTGTCCCAGTGGTTGGGTTTAGCTCCTTATGATGTATACAATCTCAAACCAATTATTCACAGCTCAAAACTGTGTAAAAAGAAGAAAAAATAATAACACAGATGGTTCGTAATGGTGTAATGGCGTCGCAAACCACTATTCTCACTGTTACAGAAGAAAAGTGTTTTCAGTTGAAGATAAACGTTGCAGATTCTAAGATATCTATTGCAGATGGGTTGAAAAAACCGTTGCAGTTGAAGATAAATGTTGCAAAGCTCAAGATAAACGTTGCAAAACGGTTGAAGAAACCGTTGTCTTTTATTTGTTATTCACGTCTTCTTCAACAACAACACTACATTTTTTCCGATGATGATTTTTTTTTCCTTCGGTTGGCCTCCTGAACTTGACCCAACCTCCTCAATCCTTTTCTCCCTTGATACAACCTTTTTGTATACAACAGAGCTCTCAAATATCCTTTTCTGGAAAGTCAATCTCTGGTTTTTTTCAATTGAAACTTCAGGGGTTTTCTCCCTAATTTTTTTCTCGAATCCCCTCCCTCTGAATGCCCTTTTCTTCCTTCCTTTTGTTTTATATAGGCTTAGCAACCCTAACTAGTCTTCCTAAGTCGATAAGGACCCAAAACACAATCCAAAACCAACTTAAATTCTCGATTATCCAACACAGGGGATAAAACTCTTTTCCGGTCTTATGATTGACTTTCCAGGCGTGATTTACGACATAAAACACTCTGATTGAAGTGTTTGAGTCTTTGTTGAACTTCTTAAACGTGTTATCATGATTCGGTTGCGTTAAAACTCCACAAAAATTGAATTCATCCAAATCCATTTAAATTTTCACGTGTAATATTTTTTCCGCCATTTTTCTTTTTTGAATCAAAAAGGAGAGGTGCCCCTATCCAGAAGTGGGGTGTCTTAATTAACAAGTATGGGTGCCTTTAGTAATTTACGGGTGCCTTTATCACTTGTTGAGCCAATTTTTTCACAAATGTTTATTTCTCAAAAATACCTACAAACACATAAAATAACCCAATAATACACAATCGAGCACTAGTAATACAAAGAATTGAGAACAATTTAGACACAAAAATGTGTCTATCAAATACCCCCAAACTTATTATTTGCTAGTACTCGAGCAAATCTAATCTAAAAATAAAATACAAATCCTAACTCACTTTCACAGGAATCGCGACTACATTTAGCATATGTAATAAGCCTTTAAACCCTAGGTGTCCCTAGTGGACGAGTTTTGTCTCGTGAGGGTTTACAAGAGGTATACCCGTAAAACCTTTACTTCAAACCCTAGCTACCCGTGAACGATTGATGGTAAATACTAAACAAGCTATTTAGTTGGCATACTAAATTCTTCGGCTATGTGAATCATTACCTTATAAGAGTCTAATTGATGTACACGAGTTTTCACTCAAGCACACTATAATTCATATCTAAGAAAACAAAGCTCTACTTAGATAGTCGTTCAACAAAAGATACTCAGAATCTATCAAAGTACAATCACATGAAAAGATTTAGAAGATGAATGTGGACAAAATGAAGTTTGCGCTTGTTGACTAAAGTGAACGTGTTTCTCATATCTGTCTGAAGGTCAGTGCCAGGATGAATCCTAATGGATTGAGATATGCTCCCACTGGTCTTAGTCCTTATACTAATATCGACTCAGCTGGTATATACAAGGGTCCCAACGATAGATTTATTGAAAATAAAACAATTATCTTTATATTATTAAATGTAATGACAACATGATTGGATCAAATAAATCCAACTGCATGCTCCTTATCAGCATCTTACATGATAGTTCTCAAGGATCCTGCGTTCTACGCTTGCTTAGGCGACGGAGACAGGGAGAACACACACATATTCCTATCAAAGTGTCAATACTCATTTTTTTGTTTTTTTTTTTTGATTAAAAATAATAGTCTAATAATCTCAAACATTCTACTCCATCCTGGCGGCGATAAAAATTTGATATTGGTGCCCCACCAAATCACTTAGAGAAACACAAAAAATTACAAAAATAAAAACAGAAGGTGATATGGTCGAGATAGACTCTGAGATATGGTGACGACTATCATGTTATTTCTAACACCTGAACTTTGTCCTTTTATGAATAGACCATTTTAACTGGGCACACCAATTCCTATAGAAAAAAGAGCTAAGTTTCCATCTATCTAGAATGGTTAGTGTCATCCTGAATTGTTCACAAGTTTCTAGACTTTGGAGTTTCATATTTCAACGTAAAAAGTTCTCTTTTACCCCCAAACTTAAATCTAACATTGTCCTTAATGTTCTAAAGATGAATGATTAAATACATGAACAATGAGAAACTGTTACCAATCGAAGGAAAGGAGTTAAGGAAAGATATTACCGTGTCGCATGAGCATGGGTTACTTCCCAGTAAGTGCTAAGTTTAAAGTCTCCAACCAGACTAAGAAAGGGCTAGTCACCTCATAAAATCATATAACAATAGCCGAAAAAAACTGTGGATCATCTGAATCAAATAATGCTATCACAAATAAAAGAAAACTGCAACAGGCTAAGAAAATGAAC
Source organism: Papaver californicum (assembly GCA_023531435.1). NCBI lineage: Eukaryota > Viridiplantae > Streptophyta > Magnoliopsida > Ranunculales > Papaveraceae > Papaver > Papaver californicum. Next base: position 2,586,519 of record JAJJMC010029998.1, read on the forward strand.
AAAACGAGCACACCCTTATCTAGTTTTCTTCTTAAGACAACTACATCTAGTTGAGTTTCAGGCTCGGGCTCTGTGAAAGGGTTTTGATAAAATATTTTCATGGGCTGGATTTCCTCATAGGCATGATCAAAAGAATCAGGTTGTAGAGTCTGGAAAAACTCAACAAAGAACTTAGAAGCACATAATAATAACCTGAATAATTGTGGATCCTCAAAGTCAATCAGATTTGACCCACACAGTTGACTACAATGAAGGTTGTAGTCATTCTTGAGCAAATATGTCGATTCTAATTCCCTAAAGTAATTAGGCTTAGTCTCAAAACTTAATAACTGACACATTCGAAATTCATACGTTCCCACATATGGAAGAAAATATTTTGGTGGGAAAACAAAGTCAATCTTGGTATTATTGCCTAAGTGAACCACATCGACCAGAGGATGAGTTTCTAACAACTGAAACTTCTTTCTGGACATCAATAGGCTCAGGGAATCTAGTTTGAAGATGATCTTGAAAAATGGTAGAGGTGAAAATGTCAAGCCCCTAGTGAGGGACCATTATAAAAGTCAAAGGTAAAGCACGGGGAGAATGATAGTCACCCCCAAACTTAGAGTTTTCAGTGTCTTTAGATAGACTAGTCACAATTTTCCTAATTTCTAGATCGTCAGATTCTTGAAAATGGTCAATTGCTTCTTCTAGGTTATAATCAGGTGGTGCATCCTCACTCATATTTGAAATCTATACGAGTCTATCTTTGTTACCTAAGACTATTGTTTCTAAATCGTTGGACTCTAAAACAGTATTCTCAGGATAAACCCGTTCCTCTAAACCATTATCGACTTCAAAACAAGAAAATTCTACATTGTCTAAAACAGTGGTATCTCTATTCAAATCCTCTGCCTTTTGAATAGGTGAATAATCATTAAAATTATTTGGATTTGAACCAAAATAATGCTATCATCATGAAGCACAATTGGAGTGAGAATTTCTTGATCACGCTGCCTTTATATATCAAGTTCTTCGTCAATACTATCTTCATCATCATAATAATATGAAGATGTTTGAACCTCGTTTAAATAAGTAGTGTTACCAATCATATCCTCGTCCTCTTGACTAGGTGAATAATTATCAAGGTAGCACTATATTGGAAATTAAGATATTTTTGAGCAATATTATTCTTTGCAAGACTTTCATTCACACTTAATACGAACCTATTTGTATTGTCAGTCAACTTCTTGAGGGAATCTTCTAGAGAAACAAATGGATCATAAGGAGTACTAGATCGCAATTGCTCGTGTGATTCTTCTAGAGAACGAGTTGGACTACTATTTGTTCCTCTCACACTTAATTCAAACCTATGTGTCATCTCAGATAACTTCTTGAGTGATTCTTCTAGAGGCATAATAGATTCATGATGAGTACAGATCACAACTGCTTCAGGGCATCCCTTCAAGATAAAGAACTCGAATTTTGCTCATTTTCATGTTCATATGACCAGTGTGTATATGAATAGTAATTGGGATCACCCTGGTATGAGCAATAACCTCCAAAAGGTTGATGGTGGTCCCAACTACTATCCACACTATATTGATAGTACGGATAATGTCTATTTTGAAATTCAGTTGGATATTCATTGTAATGGTCCTCATAATACCAGTTCGACATTTTTTGACAAAAACTTCCTAATATATTTACAAAAAATCTAAGAAAATAAATCCTAACAGGTAGGGGGTTCTAAACATACACAAACAAGGACGACTCAACCAAATCAAACCTACTGAATCTAGCAAACAAAAAGCATGATGGCTCTACTTAGATTGTTTCTAGACCAGCTTCTATTCTTCCAAAAGGCAACTAATTACAATTTTAGCAAATCTCTTAGAACAATCAGGATTAGATTAAGTCGAATAGAAACAGAATAAGCTCTAAGGAGCTGATAACCCTGCCTTTTTGAAAACGTTTCCTTGGGTTACAAGGACGCTCGAATCTACTTAAATAATCTTCCTGAACTTTGAGTTAGGCTAACTGAGTAACCAATACATTCCTTTTGAATGACTTTCTTATAAGCTCGTTACCTTATTGGTCTCTTTATAGTCAAATTTTAAGTTTAGGTTCGCGTTTGGTAACGTGTTCCTAAAGCGGGAAAGAAGGAAACAGTGATGAAATCAGAGTCCTTATCTTGTATGGCAAGTTCTTGCCCTTTACTAGAAAAGTAAATCCGTATTTAGGTCCTCAACATATATGCATTACAAAGGCGTCCAGAAAACCCACTGACAGGGGATTCGTGGGTGGTTAGAGTCTTACATCCCGTTCCAGACGGGCGATGAACCGTTGAAGTCGACTCATGCCACGGACTCCTATGTCAGTGTACGAACCCGAGGGGCTAAGACAATATCGTAATTGTCGTCCTTCCTTGTTGCAGTTTATATTCAATAATACCCTTTCGTAGGGATAAAAAAAATAATGTCCAAAAGTCCCCAAAAAATAAGGTCCAAAGTCCAAAGAAAAAGCCCAAAAATAAAAGAAAAATTAAAAAAATAATAAAAGATTTCCTAATACAATTTTGTAAAAAGAAAAATAAATAAAACCCTAAAAAAAAAAATAACTAAAAAAATTATTGTATTCTTTTTCCGTTCTTTTAGATTTATCTTTGACTCCAAGTCTTTAATCAATCAATATAATCTTTGGCTCCAAAAATTTTTTGATCCAAAACCTGTAATACAAAGAAAAAATACTCAAAAACGTAAAATAGAAAAAATAAAAATAAAAATCTAATTAAGCTAACTAACTTAAAAGAAAAACTAAAAAACAAATCTAAAAACAAGTTCCCGGCAGCGGCGCCAAAAACTTGATCATTTTAGAAAAGTGGTAAAAATGTGTTCATTCGCTGATATTTGTGAAGATTCGTTTTAGACTTAATTTTGAATTAAACTAGGAAATAAGTAAAATATTTTAACAATATTGGGAAGAAATGGAACTCAGGATTCCACCAAAATCACTTATGAATGAGTTCTACAATGATTCTTTAACAATCCAAAACCAACTTAAATTCTCGATTATCCAAAACAGGGGATAAAACTTTTTTCCGGTCTTATGATTGACTTTCCAGGCGTGATTTACGGCATAAAACACTCTGATTGAAGTGTTTGAGTCTTTGTTGAACTTCTTAAGCGTGTTATCATGATTCGGTTGCGTTAAAACTCCACAGAAACTGAATTCAGCCAAATCCAGTTAAATTTTAACGTGTAATATTTTTCCCGCCATTTTTCTTTTTTGAACCAAAAAAAGAGAGGTGCCCATATCCAAAAGTGGGATGTCTTTATCAACCAGTCTGGGTGCCTTTAGTAATTAATGGGTGCCTTTAACACTTGTTGAGCCAATTTTTTCACAAATATTTATTTCTCAAAAATACCTACAAACACATAAAATAACCCAATAAGTACACAATCGAGCACTAGTAATACAAAGAATTGAGAACAATTTAGACACAAAAATGTGTCTATCAAATACCCCCAAACTTATTATTTGCTAGTCCTCGAGCAAATCTAATCTAAAAATAAAATATAAATCCTAACTCACTTTCGCAGGAATCGCGACTACATTTATCAACCATCCTGGGTGCCTTTAGTAATTTAAGGGTTTATCAATGTTGTTGAGCCAATTTTTTCACAAATGTTTATTTCTCAAAAATACATACAAACACATAAAATAACCCAATAAGTACGCAATCGAGCACTAGTAATACAAACAATTGAGAACAATTTAGACATAAAAATATGTCTATCATCACTCCTTGGCTTTATCATCAAGTGACAAGGGAAACAAACTCAACCTAAGCACATCTTTGGAGACATTCGGGTAACTCATTGTTTCACAAATCATTTTGAAGTCTCGTATTTGGGTATACGGGCTCTCATTATCTAACCCCCTAAATAAACGAAGCCTGCCAATAGTCCCAGGTTTAACGTCAAATTTGACAGTAGTGGCCGGTAAAACTACCACTGGTTCACGTACTACTCTAGATGGGTTCATACGATCTTTTAGGGTTTTGTTCACCTGGACCTCATTCTCACCCATTTCGGCAAAAACAGGTGTACCACCTAAATCCTTGGAATGGGTTGGACTAAAAAAAAAAGGTCATTTTCTTCAAGTCTATCTCTTACACGAACCCAACGAGGCATACACAAGCAAGAATACTAGTGTTTAACAAGAATATGTGCACATGCAAATGCTGGGGTTTACTATTTTAGGTAAGCTTGGGTTACCTCAGCAAAATATACCTGCAGTCAAAGACTGGTCAAAGGTACAAGGTTGGGGTTTGTGGTGTTTCGGATAATAACGCCCAGAGGGTTCACCATACTATTCCACAAGTTTTCCTAAAAATCGGTGTCTGACGAAGGTGCAAAATGGTGTGTGCACTTGTGTTTCTTTTTTAACAAATAAAATACAAAAAATAAACAAGCAAGCAACAAGTAATAAAATTCAAAATAAAATAAATCCACTGGATAAATGAACCTATCAACCTTAATAAGAATATCGTTTATGACAACACGAGGGACTTTGACAGACCTATCATCTAACTGCAGTGTCATTTTAGTTGGTTTCCACTTACCAAGACCTAGTTGGATGTGCACATGATACGGGAGTAAGTTAACACTAGCTCCTAAGTCAAGCAATTCCTTATCAACTACGTGATTACCAATCACACAAGATATGGTGGGGCATCCAGGGTCTTTATACTTAGGAGGTGTTTGGTTTAGAAGGATTGAACTTACTTGACCAACTAAAAAGGTATTCTTATGTACATTTAGCTTACGCTTTCGTGTACAAAGATCTTTAAAGAACCTGGCATAAGCAGGCATTTGCCTAATTGCTTCTAATAACAGAATGTTGAAGTTCACCTGCTTAAATATTTCAATTATCTCGTTGAAAGTCGATTCCTTCTTTGTTAGAACTAACAACTGTGGGTATGGGGCTTTAGGCACAAAGGTAGTCTTATCAGGGACTACTCGTGAATCTTTAGAATTTGTTTCAGTCTCTTCAGCTACTAGCCCTTCTTGGGAAGTAGAGGGTGGAACTACAATATGTCCACTATCATGCATGGTTACCTTGTTGTCAACTACCTTTCTACTCCTAAGGGTTGTGACAGAGTTCACATGGTTGAACAGTTTTACAGCAGAAGATACTTCATAAACTCTTCTAGGATTGGGTTGCATCATATTAGGAAACTTATCTTTTTCTCTCAAAGACTCATTCAACAGACTAACCTGATTTTGTAAATTGAAAATAGCCTGAGAGTTAGACTGAACCATCCCCTCAATAGTTTGATTAATCTTTGTAGTGCTCAGAGCTAACATGGAAAGAGATTCTTCTAAGCTCAAGATTTTCTTATTTGACTGGTTCTGAAACTGGGATGTACCTGAAGGATTCTTAGTATAGCCAAAACCTGGGGGATCCTGAGAATTACTAGACTGACCTTGATTCTAACCATTAGACTAGGAAAAATTAGGATGGTTTCTCTAACCAGGGTTATAGGTTTCTGAATATGGGTCAAATTTTTTGTGGTTTTCAAACCAAGAGTCGTTATAAACAGAATGGGTTTGTTCTTCATATCTAGCATGGTTTTACCCATAATTCATCTCTTTGGCCTTTAGACGCCAAAGGATATCTGACCCATTATTAACTCTATCGATTTTATGGATAAGATTTCTAGATATTTCTGGTTCTCTCAACAAAAGAATAAAAATCTAAAATAAAACTACTAAGACCTAAAATTAAAACCTAAAAAAAAAAATTAAAAACAAGTCCGCATCGGCGGCGCCAAAAAGTGATGTGATTATAAACAAGTGGTAAAAAGATCGTTCACTCGGACTTCTGAAGAATAGATTTTAAACTTAAATTCTAATTTAGCTAGTAAATAAATAAAAGATGATAAAAATATTACGAGAAACTGAGACTCAGGGTTCCACCAATTTTCATATTCATGTGGTTCAAATATTAATTCTAGACAATTCTTGCGCATATAATAAAAGATATTGACTCTAATTCTTTGCCAAAGTAGTTTTTAAAACATTAGATAAAAATTATAAGCATGGTGCATCAAAAATATGTACGACTAAGCATACACCATCAAACAAATCACAACTAATTAAGAAAAATCATAAATCAATTGAAATTAATGCAAAAGTCATAAAAGAATTAATATATTTACCACAATCATGAAAAATGGCTTCCTCCATTGTCCCAACGTTGAGGTTTAGCTCTTCATGACCAAAACACTCTAAAAGTATTAATACATGGCTCAAAAAGTTCTTGAGAAGAAGAAAAGAATAAAAAACAATTGACACAGTGAGTTTGAGACGTTTATAAACGTTACAAGAAGATTAAAACAACAACAAATATAAGTGTTTTTTTTTCTGTCGCTGAAAACAATAGAAAGACCACATATTTTTTTACGACGTTGTTCTTCGTTTTTATGACGAAGTTCTTCTTCAAACTTTTGACAACAATTTCTTCAACCTTTTTGTAACGGTTTCTTCATCTTTTTCACATGCAGATTTTTTTTTGCAGAGATTTTTTTCTTTGATTCTCTCTGCCCTGTGGCCTCCCAACTTCTCCAAAAACTCTCGATTCCCCCTCTGTGACCCTCGGTACTCCTTTATATACTCATAACACCTCCAAATCTTATCCTTTAATTCTCACAGAATTCTCGTTAAAAGAGAATAATCTCGGGAAAATCTTCTCTCGTTGTTTGTTGATTCGACCAGGATTATTCTTGATGTTGTTTTCCTTAACAAGGAAGTTGTTTCCTTACAAGACTCGAGAACAAAATCTCCCAGTATTTTCCTCTATTGCAAAACATACCCGAGAATCATTTTTTTCCATTTTTAACGCAATCGTCTATTTTTGGACGAGATTTTCTTTGTGTTTCTAACTTGTGTACAACTCTTCTTATTTAGGCAAGAAATATCCTTGTCATAAACTCCTCAGAATCTTCTAATACTTTCCAAAAATCTTCACAACCGAGAGAAGTTTATTTCTGCCAAAACTTTACTTGAATTCAAAAGATCTGGTGCTCGTAATCCAAATAATGGATGCCTTTATCAGATGGCGTGCGTTTATCCAATCCTTGGGTGCCTTTAGTACTTTTCCGGGTGCCTTTGACACTTTTTCTAACAATGTTTATTTCCTGAAAATACCTATAAACACATAAAATAACACAATTAGTGCAAAATCGAGCACTAACAATATATAAGAATTGAGACAAAATAGACACATAAATGTGGCTATCACTCATAGATTGAAATCTGTGATTGATAAGTTCATTAGCCCATATCAGGCAACCTTTTTATCTTCTAGGCAGATAACAAATAATATAGTGTTATCCCATGAAATCGTAGATACCATGCGTAATAATCAATCAAAATATGGGTTTATGGCAATCAAACTGGATATGTCAAAAGTGTTCGACATAATTGAATGGAGTTTTCTAATTACAATTCTAAAATAATTAGGGTTTCATGATCATTGGTGTAAGATGATAGAACAATGTGTGTCTACAGTGTCCACTTCAATCTTGTTAAATGGCTCCTATGGATGTTTTCTATCTTTATAGGGGTCTCCGTCAGGGTGACCCCTTATCCCCATATTTATTTATAATATGCATGGATGTTTTGTCTAAAATGTTAATCCAGGATGAGAATGATAAGAAGATTATTGGGATTAAAGTGACCAAAGATAGTCCTTCGGTCAGTCATCTCCTTTTCACTGATGACTGTCTCATCTTTGTTAAAGCTTTTGTTGATGCTTCTAGGAACCTTGAAGGTATGTTTCATTTGTTTAGTAAATTTTCTGGACAATCTATTAATTTTGATAAGTCAGGTTTAGCTTTTAGCCCTAAAACTGATAGTATAAGGAAATCTCAAATAGTTGTTATTCTGAAGATTAGGAAACTAGGTTTACAGGATAAATACTTAGGGGTTCCCCTCTTGATTCAACAGAATAAAATGGAATCTTTTTGTCATTTACTTGATAAATTTGACAGTAGGCTTGCGACTTGGAAAGTAAATACTTGAACCATCTTAGTCAAACTGTTCTTACACAATCTGTCTTAGGAACTCTAGCATCTCATCATCTAGCCATTTTCCCTATGCCTAAGAAGCTTACTAGTAGACTTGATACTATTCAAAGAAATTTTTTATGAAATAAGAAAAAAGCTGGTAGGGGTTATATTTATATAAATGGGATAGTGTTATTATGCATACTGTTATTGGGGGTTTAAATATTAAAAGAAATGCTCACTTGAATGATGCTCTCTTATCTAAACTTTCCTGGAGACTGATTGTTGAATCAAATTCTCTTTGCGCTAAAGTTTTGAACCATAAGTACTTTCCAAATCTTAATCCGTTACATTATGTTAATAAAAGCAAGGGGTAATGGGTTTAGAAAAGCATTTGTAGAGGTCTTGATATAGTTCGAGAGAACTATCGTTGGGAAGTTGGGGAGGGAAATAGTCTGTCAATTTGGAAGGATGTTTGGATTCCAAATAGAAATTCTCCTCCGGTCTCTAACTTCATTTCTAATGCTATTCAAATTGTGGATCCGTTAATTTCTATGAATAATGGTGTGCCTTCTTGGAATATAGATCTCTTGAATGTTATTTTTGATAGAGAAACTGTTAAACACATTTGTGTTATTAATCTGCCTTTATCCGGAATTGATGTTATAAGATGGAAACCATCTAGGAATGGGTTATTTACTGTGAAATCTTCTTATAATGTTATTAACTCTGTAGCCATTGGTGATGTAAATTGTAATTTTCCTTGGAAATTAATGTGGAAGGTTGTATTTCCACCTAAAATTAAGCATCTTATTTAGAAAATCATGCATGACTGTCTTCTCGTAAGAGACAAATTGTCAAGGTATGTTAGTAGCATTAATAACACATGTCCACTATGTAATCAACATAGTGAGATAACACAACATCTGTTTATTGAATGTTCAATATCTAAAAGGATTAGGTTTGCATTAGATAATGTCATTGCAGGTACCCTAAATCAGTATGAAATTCAGGACTGGATAACCAGCTGGTTCTCAAACGTGCCTAATTCTAGAGATAGGCAGAATGAGTTAATTATTTTTGCAGGATTTTCTATATGGCATATATAGAAATTGAGATGTGCCATAGTTTTGATAATGCTACAATTCAGGTGGATCCTCTTATTAGGAAGATTAAGCAGGCTATGAGTGAATGGGATAATGTTATTAGATCTAATAATGGTAATGGTATGGTAGGGAGGCAAAACAGAATTGCCCAAGTGTGGAATAAGTCTAGAAGAGGTTTTGTCAGAATGAATTTTGATGGTTCTTTTGTTAAAGAAACAAATAAAATGGTTATTGGTCTAGTAATTGTTGATGATGAAGAGGTATGCAGAGGAGCAAAATGCATTTTTGGGATAGCAAAAGATAAGGAGGAAGCAGAAGCAAAGGCAGCATTGGAAGCAATTAAATGGGCTAAAGATAAAGAGATCCGGAGGCTAGAACTGGAAGAGGACTCTCTAAATGTTGTTAAGGCTATTAGTGGTAGTGTAGGTTCAATGATTTGGACAAATAATGGGTTTATAAAATCTTGTAGGTTTCTTCTTAAAGATTTTGAGGAATGGAAATGTAGTCATGTGCACAGGGAATCAAATAATATTGTTGATTCTTTGGCAAAAGTGGCTAGATATAATGTGGTTCTGGTCTTGTGGGATGATTGTATACCCAATTGGTTGGAAACTCTCGTTAGAGAGAACACATCTGCAGCTACAAATTAATTTTCTAATAAAATCTTTCCTATTAAAAGAAAAAGAGAAATTAAATATGCTTGGTACATAGCACGGACACAAATCTAGTTTATGATTATATTCCAATTGAGATTATCAACACCCAAAGACAAACCAGTTTTATTTCTATTTAATTCATTTTTTTGCTTCAACCAATTTCCTAGTACATTTATCAATTTTTTCTTAATTGTGCACATAGATTCAATACTAGTAAAATGGTGTAAACATAGGGTGGAAGTGGAACTAGAATAGGAATAGGAATATGAACTGGAACTGGATCCAGTTACCTAGGATCTGTATGGGTTTTCTTTCGCTACTTTTCTAACTTGTTAGGATCTGCACCCATGATGGAACCCAAGTAGTCCTAAAATTGCACAGTATATCGTTTGTGGAAATAATCTGCATGAGGAAAGATAAAAAAAATGGACAAAAATGCTTTTATTACGTGATTTATGTTCTTATCCGATGTCACTTTCTGTTGGAAACCCAAGCTATAATGGTAGTCCTTGGTCAATTGGTTGGAAAATGGTATCAAAACCAGAGGAAAAGGGAAGGCTTGGTATTAGAAGAGTGAAACTAGTGAATTCGGCTTTGCTTAAGAAATGGTGGTGGCGCTTTGGCTTTGAGAGAGATGCATTGTGGAGGAAAATAATAGTTGAAAAATTTGGTGAATCCCCTACCGGTTGGGAAACTCTCAAACCTAAAGGTTCAAAAGGAGGAAGTTTTTGGTATAACATTTATAAAGAACTAGAAGGTTTCAATAAGCACATCAAATTCAAGGTTGGAGCGGGAATGGAAACTAGATTTTGGGAAGATGTTTGGATCGGGGAAAGAAAATTATGTAACATGTTTCCTTCGGCCTATGAAGTTTCAAGAACCAAGGAGTTTGTGGTAGCTCGTATGTTCGATGTAGTAGACAACGAAATAAGATGGAAGTATATGGCTAGACGGTGAAAATGGTCAATATACGGTGAAAGATGGTTTTAAGATCGAAGAGGAACAAGATTTTCCAAATTACACAATTGATGTTGTATGGAGCCGCAATTACCCTTGCAAAATCAATTTTTTTCCTTGGCTCCTCTCTCACGATAGGGTAATGGCTAAAGATAAGCTTCGGAGAAGGGGCATGGAGGTCTCTAGCTTTTGTTGTTTTTGCGACGAAAATGATGAAACTAGCGAGCATCTATTTTATGATTGTTGGAGGATTCGAAGGATTTGGGATTATTTCATTGAAGGTTCTAGGAGCAATTGGATTTATTCATCCAACATTTCTCAAAACGTCAAATCTTGGAAAATAAATTGGGGAGATGATCGTCTTAGTGGAATTTGGAACAACATCCCCGTAGCAATTTGGTGGTGTATTTGGAAGGAGCGCAATGCAAGGGTGTTCGAAAACAAAAAGAAAAGAGTGGAAGGTATCATTAGAAATATTAAACTTCAAGCGTTTTTTTGGGCCGAATCGAATATAAAAATGTTAGGTCTAACCGCCAATCTGATTGTAGCCCTTTGAGATTCTTTATTTCGGCGACCTTGATTGTATACGTTTCATTGTTTTTTTTATGGATTCTTGTATTCATTGGGTTGAGGTATCCCCCTTAAGTACCTTCTCTTTTCAATGAATTTTCTCTTTTCCGTTCAAAATAAAAAAAGTCGAACTACGAGCCGTGATACGATTAGTTTCCGTGACTTTAAATATTTGAAAAATGATAAAAATCTTTTATTTTTGGTGCTTACTAATACTATTAGTATAATATATACTTCATGCTTAGAGGCAGTCTACGCCGCTCCTGTTGTAAGCTCCTATACAATGCCAGCACATGACATACATTAAAAATGCTTTTTATCTATTGGTTTTTTACACCAAAAAATATCCCATCTACATATCGTAAAAATACTAGTTCATGATAGTTCAGGTATCAGTCCATAACTCACTGCAGGTCCTAAAAAATTCAACATTCTAAATCTAGGTTTTAGATAGTCCCAGATATATGTCGTATAAAGATATAAAAAAATAGGAGATTAAGATGATGCATGGATAGCAATATCGTGATAAACAGTGAAACAGTAGAAAATGCGAGATCTCTCTGAAAATGTCAAAATTTTCAAGCTTACATTCAGAGAAATCTCAATTGTACACTACCAAACTTGCTGCGAGGAATTGGTTTCTGTTATAATTTCTCATCCTTAATAAGGGAGAACGAGTCTCCTTACTCGCACTGATGATGGACAACTACTCAACTATTTCAAAACTGAAGATGCACAATCGTTTGATCGATTATGCATTATTAGTGCGAGTGCGAGTGCGACCCTCCAACACATTCTAACTCCAAAGTCTTTGTTCTCTTTTAACCCAGTTACTCAAAACACTTATGAGGAACCAGAATTCTCACCGTGGCCCCTTTTATGGATTAAAGAGTCCATTTGGATGCCCTTAAGGCCTTAAGGCTGTATGTATTACACGTACTGGTGTTCAGATAGTACTTACTGCCTCGTGTTCCAGTGGCCCCTTAGAAAATGACAGACGTGGCATAATACACCACCAGATAGCATATCAAACATCTCAAATCACAATCAGCATAGTGGTTTTGACTCTTGACCTTTAGATCGTGTACACTGTACAGTTAATGATTGTAGTTTCCTAGAAAATCTAGGGGTAATTATGTCAGGAAACGAGATGTTTAATAGCCCAAGATTCGTGGGCGCAGATCCGCACTGGGATGCAAAAATGAGAGAAGGCTTTTTACAGGGATAGTCAAATGAGATTTATATAGATTTTCATAGACTTTTATTTTTAGTGACTCCCGGACACTCTCTAAAAGTATAGAGATTTTTAGTGATTTTAAAAAAGAAATGTAGAGAGTTTCTGGGACTTGTAGATACAAATCTAATGGATTTCTAAAGAGTCTCTGGGACTTATAGATACAATTCATCAGCTTTTAATAGAGGAAAAAGAACCTCGGCAAAGAAAAAAGTTGGGTCGTAGTTTGCTTTCAGTATTGGTGTGGGTGCCTGTTATTTTTTTGTTGTTATTTTTTTTTGTCAGGCCTGCTTGGCTTTAGTTTAGCTTGTTGTTGCACTAGTTCAGTGGATCTTGTAATTTTTATCAAGGTATAACCATAGCCTGCGCTGCCTGATTGCCAAGTTATATTTAACGATGCAACCTAGTTATTCTTTCTGAGATACAGGTTTATCAGGTTTAACTGGATCAGAGTTATAATATCAATTCTTTATAGGACTTTTAGAACCAGAGCAATTAAGATAACATCCGGTTGGTATTACTTGTATTCCTTCACCAGTTGGATTCATATACGAAATGGGATCAGGCAATGAAAGACTAATAATGCGTTATGTTCCGATACGAATTTTTTAGATTACAGAAATTGTATCTGGAGAAAAAAAATACCAGAAGAACCCATCTCACACATTTGTTGTCCAAACCTGACATTTTGTTTTTCATAACTCGCATTACATTTTCATCAAACATTAAAGACCGACAAAAAATGATTAGAGGAAGTTTCAAGTCTGAATACTGATACAAGGCTCCCATTTCAGGGACTACTACTGACAAAATACTATGGTGTAAATGGATAGATTGCCCATGCTCTATGGTGTAGGAGCTGGTTGCCTCATTTTTGCTTGAAGGTATGCGGTGGCTTCATCTGCTATGGATTTTTTCTTGGATGCAACCTGCATTTGATATACAAGTATGGTATGAATAAGAAGCAAAAGCAATATGACATATCAAAGACACCGAAGCAATTACAAAAATCTAAAAAGAAAAAGCCAACAGACATGTCCATTAGGCCGATAACAGACTTATCCATTAGACCGCACCATAATTATTTTGAGAGAAGATCTTGAGGCATTGGTTGCTTCCAAAGTTTACCATAATTCATTATGATCCTTTCCACATCAAAAACTCACATTCTCTGCACCTTCCTTCTCAAGAACCATAAATCGAAACACATTCAATAAAATAGATAAAATACCCAGACATTAAGACAATTGAACACTACGAGTAGGACAAAACACAAAAAAAAACACAAACAAAAAAAAGTATTAAGATAATCAAAACCGTTAAAAAAAACAAAAGTGTAAGACATATTGCATCAGAAACTCGATTTCACATCACCCGTAATGTAAGAAGGGGAATCTGAGTGTATCTCATCATATGCTGGATGTCATGAATGTAAACGAAAAAGACTAAAAAAGTAAACAGGTACACCAACCTGGTCACTATTTCTCAAAAACCATAAATCAAAACCACATAAAACAATATAAAAATAAAACAGCACTTCAAAAAGATGAAACATCTGATATTTACCACGACCGCCTCCATCTCCAAAACCTCTACCCCCTCCTCCTCTGCCTCTACCACCACTGCCTCCATCATTTCTTCCTCTAAGTCCACCATCACCACGCCCTCTGGTCATTGGAGGTCTCATAGTTGTTGATTGTGAGTAACTCTGTGAAAAATGCAAATATTAAAAAGAATATAATATATTCTTAAGTTGAAGAAATGCAACATTAGCCCCAGGTAGGTTGTACACCCACAATGTAAGCAAATTAAAGGAACTGATTACTTGGTTGTATACAGACAACATGCCATGGGGGTGCACTTAAAAAGACAGTGGGATGGTGGAGTTATTTACTTGTAAACAACGACTGATTAAAAGAAAGAAAATAAGAAAAGAGGTAGAACAACTATTCATATAAAAAAGACTGAACAGTAAGAAAAGTTTGCACTTACAAGTACATACTTCTCCACGGCATCACTATACTTTCCCTGGCTATGAAGCTCATTGCCCTGCAAAGTGAAAATGATATCATGCACAGGATAGATAGGTGATATCCAGAATGAAACATACAAGAAACCAGATTAATATTTAGCCTACGGCATTAAGTTTAACTACAGAGTAAATAAATATGTTAAACCACTTCAAAGGTCGTGAACATTTTGATACAGATAGAAAGGATTGCAACCCCATTGAAAGTAGATAGGTCACTACTTCTCCAGGTATAGTACCTAAATTCAAATCAACATCAAAGTTCCATACTCCATTATTATTACCTATAAAACCAAATTTCAAATTAAATTCTAACTTAAAAAAAAATCAATTTAAAAAACACAAATTGAGTATTCAAATTGATTTTTCTAAACCTCAATTCATAACCATTTTCAACAAAGAAAGAACTTTGAATTCAGAATCCATGCATCTAGATCCATAATTCAACGATCATAACAGAAAAACACCACCAAATAATTTGGATTAAGAAACTCACCTGTTGTTGGATCTTAGCAAGTTCTGCTGGTGACATTCGACTCATCTGTTCTTGATCCATTCTCATCAATTCAGGATCCATCATTCCGTTAAACATTTTTCTTAATCAGATCACAGATAAACCTCGATTTCAATTCAAAAATCAAATTGAAGAAAAAAAAATTGATCCAAAGAGAAGCTATATATAAAGGAGAGAAAAAAACTGAATTCTGATGGAATTCTACTGAAAGGAGATTTCTTTTCCTTTTCAAATAGAAACCTAATTTTCCCCAAAAATCAACACAATAATGACCGATTTCCGAAAATGAGTTTATAAGACAGAAATGAAAACCTTGATTCCAACAACACCATGCTCATGTTTCAGAAAACTAAATAATTTTAATCGCCACAAATTTCGACATAAACTGAACAAAAAAAACAAAAAAAACGTATTTTTAAATCTTTTCTCAACAAAATCAAGCAAACATTGTAAGCATGTGTTTTACACAGAAAGTGGGAGTATACAGAATTAATGGATTAATCAAACTTATTACAATGAGCAACCAAAACAATTGGTCAACCAACCCAACAAAGAAAATCAATTGAACAAAATTATTATCACTTTCAGAGTACAGAAACAATTGAAACAAAATCCAAGCTCACCAATGCCCTAATTGATAATAATCATCAAGCAAATTAAGCAATCACCAGTGGTTCTACAGATAAAAAAGAGTATAAACAAACATACCCGAATAAAACCAAGAAGCAAAAGGCTTTTCACCAAAAATGGAAGCAGCAACAGTTGTAGCAGCAATTGATGCGGACAATAATTTAGTAGAATGAAAGTTTTGAGTAGTAATGCTTGGATTTTTCTTCAAAAGATCCACTAAGAGAGCTATTCCCGCCATGATAGAATAATCTCTTGCTTATTCTTATTACAATAAATTTTATGAGATAAAAATTTTAAAATCTCATGTGCTTGGTTGATGATGAAACTCTGGCGAAAAAGGTATTTAATCAGATTTACATCGAAGGAAATAGCTTCGGGCAAAGGTGGAGATAGAAATTCACGGTTCCTCTTGATAAAAACAAAGAAAGGCGGAGGAATGAAGAAGAAGAAAGAAGAACTTTGCTACTAACCATCCGATAAGGCTGAGGAATGAGGACCTTTGGATTATATCATTTATCCAAATTTTCAAGTCTTTCAAAATATCACCTATAAGGAAGAGATTTCACTCATGCCTATTTTCATCCAAAAAGTCTCCCAAAATCCCAATAAGTAACAAATCCATGATTTTGAATTCTTAATCCAATAACAAGAGTGTTTGAGTGACTTCTAACAAATCTTAATCCAATAACAAGAGAGTTTAGGAGAATTTAAAAGACTTGGAAAAAGTCTCTATCCAATAACAGGAGAGTTTGTGAGACTCTCTGGAGATCTCGATTGAATAACAGCCTATTTGAAAATTCTCTATAAGTCATTTTAAATTCCAGTTGACTATCCCTGTTAGTTTTAGAGAAAGAGAGTTTTTGTGGCACAGATTCTAGTGTGAATATCATAGTGTACGGACAACCTGATAACACCCTATTTTATTTTCAAATTATAGGTAAACCCTTCACAGACATATATTTAACTACCCCCGGCCCCCACTAATTAGTTCCTTGGCTAATTGATGCTGAAAAGAAGTTGCTACTGAGAAAATAATGAACCAATAGTTGACAAAAGTGATTGCTTGATTGGTTCTAGGACACATCAAAGGATACCTCTCCATTTAACATGATAGTGATGAACCTAATTATCCTTTATTTTGGGTCCACTTGATAGATAAAGCTCTAAAATTTCTAGTATTATTGTACATGCGTTGGTTGTAGAAAATGATTTCTTTAATATATCCCACTTATTCAACAAGTTTTAGGAAACATTCTAAGCCTAGCAAGATTTTAAACCACACCCAAACAAATCTAACTTTCAAACTACACCCAAGCAAATTTTTCTTCCTCTCGTCATTGTACATATAAAATGTAAGAAAGATAACAATTTTATCATTTTGTTTTCACCTTTGTGCAAATACAAACAAAGATTTATTTATATTTTTATGTTTTTACGATGAAAAGCGAAATTATATTAATTAGAAAATATAGGACATAATGATTTCAAAAAAGAAAGAATTAAAATATAGTACAGGTTAACAATTTCCATACTTGGTGATTATATTTAAAAAAATAGAGGGTTTATGAAGAACTTATATTTGGGGACATTCTTATAAATCGGAAGATATTAAAAAAAAAAACTATAAAGCAATTTAGGAACCCCTTATCCAAGTAATTTTAGTAATTATTAAATTACCTTTAATTAATTAGTTTCTTAAAAATAATGATTAACTACAATTAATCGGTTGAATAACCTCTAATTTTTTATATGGGTGTAGAAGACAAATAAAACTAGATACTTTTCTATTACCCAAGAATCTTTTAGATACTTTTTTTAATATACTTTACTGGGCATTTCACCCAAATTTTTATATTTCAATAAATCAATGTTTACAAAATGCTCATATCCATTCAGATTTTATCTTTTATATCAACTGTACTAATCGATAATTTTTCTACGGTATTATATATAAAAAAAGCTATCTACAGACTTTTTACCATGAGTTTAGCAACTGAAACATCTTTCAGGCACTGGCTCATGGTATTCTCAAATAATAAATTACGCTTCTTCGTATTTAACTAACTTCCCACTAATAAGAAGTAAAAATGCACATATTACTCAAAATAATCATTTAACTGCACCTCTTCAGGAGGTTATCTTTTCAATTGGACATCAAACAAAGCATCAAGGCCTTTAGGAACCACACATGCATTTGAGACACCTCCTTGATAGATATTCTTTACCCACATACTGGAACGATGTTCATCCCAACCACCACCACCTTGGTGGCCATAAATAAATTCCAATTTGATAAGACAATATCATTTGTATTTTCTAATAATAAAAAATTAATAATAAAGATAAAGAATAGTCGGATATCTGGAAAATATGGAACAACCCCACTTGATTGTCTGCACTGAGATGGATGCAATAAGGAAAGAGGTTCATTAGTAAGCACAGGTGCATAATAATATAATTTTTTCCTTGTTATCCATGCTTTAACTTTTCGTAAGGCCTAAATTATGACTTCTTTCGTGAGCAACGGAATTGCACCTCCTTTTGTGACTGTGAGTGTTCCACATGCATTTGCAAACAAAAGAGTATCTCTCAACTTTTGCTCGTCCTGCACATAACACAACACAACTCTCTTATGTACAGAAGAAAAAATAGTGTTCCCATTGTTAAAACTTACAAGCACCACTGACTATTTTGAATTTGGTATAAATTAATAACTTAGTAAAATCTTGAGTTGTCATAATAGTATGAGTTGTACCAACTATACCTTAATGATATCTGCTTGGTTCTAAATGCTTGTGATTTTTTCTTAATAGCCTTAGGCGATGGCCACAGAGTCAATCTCACACCTAGTGATTAATTTTTTGTTCATGGATTTGTGAGTTAAATGAATAAAGCTAGAAATAGATAGCTAACAAATGGTATCTAAAATCCCTAAATTTTTAAACTTTTCCAAATATGGGAATGTGATTTAACAGGTTAAAGATTGATGACAACACAAATATACCCACCATCAATTTAATTTTAACAAAAAGATGCACTCAGATACATCAAGCAATAACACATGATGCACCTGGATACTTCCATTGTTGTTATTGGTATTTTTATTTCAGTTTCAGTAATCAACACGCGATACACCTGGATACATCAAGCACTAACACAATGCAACTGGATACATCCAGCGAAAACATATGATGAAACCAGTTTCATCTAGTGAAAACACATAATGAAACCAGTTCCATCCAATTGTAACACATGATGAAACCAGGTTCATCCATTAAGAACACACGATGACACCAGGTATAATAGAGAGTACACTGAGATGAAAACAAATTCAACAAAATAGAAACAAGGATGTACACAATTGCATTCCAGACAAAGATGTATACAAATTCAACAAAATATAAATTATTAATGTATACAAGTGCATCCAGTAATAACAAATAGCATGTCATGAGAGTATGCAGGTGATAACACAAGATGTGTACGGGTTTTATCTAGTAGAAACACATGATGAAACGAGTTTCATCTAATGGTAATAAAACATGATGAAATGCATCAGAGTGTACACCAAGATGTAAAAAAATCAACAAAATTGAAAATGAAAATTAAAGCATTCCATACACATTTCACATTTAAAAAAAAATCTAAAATATATGTACATGGGTGTCAAATTTTTATTAGTGAATGTGCAGTATGGATATTTCATCGTTAAAAAAAATACTCCCTTAATTAAAATATAGTCCCTTATAACGTGAGTATCCCCTAATTGATGAGAGTATTCCTCAATTAAAGGTTTCTTATGAAATTATTGTTGCAAATATGTGGACATATATTAAAGGCATCTAATTTTAGCTTGTCTCTGCCAAGTATCAGCTGCTGAGTTATATTTTATGTTGATGTTTGAACTTACGCTTGTGGAAGCTTTTCCAAAAGAGAAATGGATTGTCGAATTGAATTATCCACTTGTCAGGGGCAGTTATATCCTTATTGTTGACTATTTTCGATAATTATTTACAATCAGTAATTGTGCTCACATTAGATAGCAAGTTATTAGCTATCTGGTCTATAGCGTGACATAAAACTTATGCTTTTGCATGTAGAGACGAGGAGGCTCACCCAAATTCGCCGATAAGTCCATAATTTTTTTTTGATCAACCAAGAAAAAAAGGAAAGTATATCCCATAAATAAATCCGCTTATTTAAAAGAAACATCTATAAAGATGATCCAGTCAGTAGTTACTGAAGACAATAAGGGAGAGTGGGATTAATTTTTGGGTGGGCATTAGAGAGCTATGAGTTTTTCTTGAGTTAGATTGAGGGTAATTTCGGATTTGCTAAATCAAGATGTTAGGCGAAATGTTTGTTTTTTTCGAAAAAAGTTGTACATTTATATTCTAGATAAACCAGAGATGATAGCTATTTTATCATATAAGGGAGCAAAGTCCAGAGAATTTATCCAGTTTGTAACCGATACACTGAAAAAGTGGAAAGGGAGATCAAATGCA
Organism: Papaver californicum; assembly: GCA_023531435.1. Taxonomy (NCBI): domain Eukaryota; kingdom Viridiplantae; phylum Streptophyta; class Magnoliopsida; order Ranunculales; family Papaveraceae; genus Papaver; species Papaver californicum. The sequence goes on from JAJJMC010029998.1 coordinate 2,606,776, forward strand.
ACCGAAGATAGAGAAAAGGAAAACCAGACTGCCCAGACGAACGGACACTCCAAGTAAAGATGTTTGTGAGTTTACAGTCTTAGTGAATCACAAAGTACACAGAATGGAGATATGGTGGGAACAAAAGGGGTCATTGTATTAGATGTGGGCAAAGCTTTATTGACTAATTTCCATAGAAATAATCGTACCCTTGGAGGAGTTGGAATACACCATATCATATGCCATACAAAATTGGATGAAATACTAGGAGACTGAATAGATAGGAATGCAAATATATAAATAAATATATATATTTTCTGAGAAATATCCGGATCGATGATGTTTTTATCTGATTAAATCTGTGTCGGTGAGGTTTTGGGTTATGGATGAAGATTTTAGTATGATTTCTAGCATGAATTTTTCTTTAAGTTTTGAAATATCTCAATTCACAGAAGAAGAAATTAAATCTTTCACCATTTATGAACAGGTTTTATCAGAAAAAATATAGTGGGTGGAGCTTGCAAATCGGTATACAGTTGTCCAACCACATATGAATAAAAGAACATCATGGATTTAAAAGATGTAATTCTCTGTGAGGAGTGCGAGTCATTTCTTTGTACTGGTCCAGATCTAAAAATAAATTTGATTTCTTGGATTTTTAAAAAGGATGAGAATTTAGAAAATATTTCGCTTTTAACAATGGGGTCCACATTCGGTTCAAAAAGGGGATGACTAGACAATTTTGTAAGGAGTATTATATTAAAAAAGATCTCTCAGTCACGATATTATTGGTTTTATGTTAAATCTTACTCTGTAAAATGTAATCAATCGGATGTTAGTGTTGATAAATTACGACATGATATTTACAAAAACTCGTTAGATATGTGGAAGTTTGACAAGGGCATAAATTGTAAAAAAAAATTGTCCTGTATCAGAAATATCGAATTTTTACAAATTTATTCCTATCTCGTGTTAGAAATATATAGTATAGATGTCTTGGGGACCCACCTTGTTTAGTGCTCAAGAACAGGAAGTCATGGTTCTCAGGGACTATGCATTGCTTGGATTACGTGGTCCCAGGGACCATGTCTTGGTCAGACACGGCCACTATCCCTTGCTTGCGTCACGACAACCTTGTTCAGCCTGACATCAACCTTGTTCATCCTGAGGTCATCCCAGCCTGACGCCAACCTTGTTCAACCTGACATCAGCCTTGTTCAGCCTGGTTCACGTCAACCTTTTTCGGTCATAACTTGACCAAGCTAGTCTTGATCATATCCTCGAGGACCATATTATTACTCATCCAAACAAGTATCACATCCTCGAGAGCCATATTATTGTTCCCCCAAGAAAATATTGCTTCCTCGAGGACCATATTATTGCTCCGCCAAGAAAATAGCTGGGCCTCGAGGACCACATTATTTGTTTGGCCAAGAAAGCCTTGAGCGCATATTATTGCTCCGCCAAGAAAAATATTGCATCCTCGAGGATTATATTATTGCTCCGCCAATAAAATTTCAGTCCTCGAGGACCATATTATTGCTCGTCAAGCAAATCTTGATCACGCCGTTGAGTACCATATTATTGCTTATCCAAGCAAATATCGTGTCCTCGAGGACCATATTATTGCTCGCCAAGCAAATCTCAATCACGTCCTCGAGGACCATATTATTGCTCCGCTAAGCAAATATTGTGTCCTCAAGGACCCTATTATTGCTTCGTCAAGCGAATATCACGTCCTCGAATACCATATTATTGTTTGGCTAAGCAAGCTTTGAGCGTGTCTTCGAGGACCATATTATTCAGTCAAGCAAATATCACGTCCTCGATGACCATATTATTGCTCTTCCAAAGAAATATCACGTCCTCGAAGACCATATATTCCGCTCGGCCAAGTTGAACCTTGTCCATGGCCTTAGGGACACGATAATTCATGCTTGCCTCGATCGAGCGCATGCCTACCTTGTTTAGTCCTTGAGAGCATGATGCCAATCCCACTCATTCCTTGGAAATTTTATATAATCTTGACTCTAAATTTTTCCAAGCTTGATTTTTCCCAAGCCTGTGCACATCTAGGCTTGCCACTTCTAAGTTTGTGTCATTTCCAAGTCTTGCCCATCTTAAGCGTGTGTCATTCCCAAACCCGCGCACATCTAGGGTTATTGTTACCAATCTTATGTCGTTAATCATCCTGCGCACTTCCAGGCTTACCACTTCCAAGCTTATGCACTTCCAAGCTTAGACTTACTAACTTTACTAGACTTAACACTAGTAGTTAGATTGTTCAAAAGATCCATATGACCTAACCATCAAACGCGTCACAGGGGGATACTCATTGGAGTATATATTGATCTGGCGGTCTATAGCCTGTGAGGTGTAACCGAACACCCACGATGAGAAAGAATTAAGTGGGACGTTACTAGATAAGGGATTAATGGGAGAATTTTCCCAACCATAATGAGAGTTACGTGATAAGTGCATAATTCACATGTTTCTAGTGTCAAATTCATACTAATATTTGTTATAATTCTTGCATATTATATTATTATTACTTTGTTTATATTTTATTTGTTTCTTTAGGTGAATCATCCGAAAATCAAAGGAAATGGTGTTGAAAAGAGCTAAGAACATGGAAGGATTTCATTTCGGCATGAGAAGAAGTAACTACAACTTAAAATACACTTTTGGAGTGAGAATCCAGAAGTAATTACGGCTGGGAAAGTCTCAAGACGTAGCCGTAGAACAAGTCTAAGAAAAGACCAAGTTTCAGATCTACTTACAGCTAGGAATTTATCAAAAGATAGTCGTAGAACTGGGAAGATAATGAGAATTTTGTCATATTTACGGCTGGGAAATCATCTCAACCCAGTCGTAGAAGAAGAAAGTTCACAAAAGAAGCGTTAGAGCTATATTCACGGTTAGGAAATCATACCTAAGATAGCGTGAATTGTGATGAAGAGATATGAATATTTTGAAGACACCTTCTTGTAGAGGACAAAGAGACGAAGCCAACACAAAAATAATAAGGTTAATCAGACGTCGGATAAAGGAGTTATGGCCGAAACCGAGGAAAGAAAAGTAAACTCATGCTTAGTTACGGCTGTGAATTGCCTAGCACGACCAAGCCGTAAGTGACCCTGACTTTCACCCGAAAAACTCATATTTAGATACGGCTAGGTCGTGGGAACAATTCCTAGCCGTAGGCGGACTACTTGGCACGTTTATGGACTTCTAAAACGAGTAAAACACGGTTCCGGGATGATTCCAAACCCTAGAAAACAAGGAAACTTAGTTCTAATGGGATTCTAAACCCTAGAAAGAGAGAATACTTGAGGTCCAAGTATTTAAGGCTATAAAAGAAGACATATAAGGCTCAAACAAGACATCTTTACATCATATCATATATTTTTCCTCTCATATCACAACTTCTACATCTAAAACCTAGGGTTTACCCCTTTAGGGGGGAAACCATTCTTCTCTGTAATATGAGTAGCTAAACATTTTGTTGATTAAGGATGAATTCAATATTTTATACGTAAAGATTAGCAATGCAAGTTTATTTGGAGTTTTAATCATTGTCGTTTGTCTTTACTATATATAGGTTTTATGATTGATTCTCTAGATTGTTCAAGTGTACAATTGGATTATTCTACTGATCATTCTAATGCTAGTAGAGAGTTGAGCGATCCGTAATTGTCGTGCACCTTCTACACAAGTAGAGAACGTGAGACCTTGCAGAAGGATTCTTTGAAGCAATAGTGTGTGAAGACAACACTAGTAAGCAAACCGAGCTAATGCGTTTGATGCTAGGATCAACCTAAATTCACACACCCTAATACATTCGATTGGGTTACACCTTGGGAGCTTATTCATGGTGGCTCAGATGGATAGAATATGGTAGTCGAACGCTTCTATATCCAGTGACACAAGGAGTTTTGGGGATAGCATAGCTTATTGCTATTCTACGGTTAGTGATGAATGATTATGACAACAGATAGATAAGTGTACTAATTCAGTCAATGTTTGGCAACAACGAAGGACTCACTAATCATCTTTTCTTCTTATTATCTTCGTATTGTTTTTATCTTTTTAGTTACTTTAAATAACCAATCCCCCTTAGTATTTAATTTTATTATAGTTTTGCTAATCTAAATAAATTATCAATTACACAGCTCTGTGTGGGAACGATCCTTACTACCGATATATTATTATTTAATTAGTTTGAAATATCTTGACTAATTTTTTACACTTATGACACGCATCATTACGGTTTCAAGAATCTTCCCAACAATAATGGGCATGATCTCAACCACGTTCTTTACCTCATTATTTCTCAATCTCCTCTACTTCTTACGATATCAAGATTTCAAACACTATAAATAGAGCAATTTTTCTATTTTAACAAAAAAGAAAAAAATACAAGTCAAGAAGAATAAGTTTATGACTATCCTAAACTACTTCGTCTTCTCTACTTGAACTTTACCATATAAATTGGATTTCTTTGACTAGAACTCATCACCAAGCTCTTATCTCATCCTTCTCTACTTCTCTCCCCAAGATCAACCCTAATTTCCTCCTATGTGACCGAAGCAAGGCTTGAACAATCATTTATTTGGTCTAGGCTAGCCTTGTACGATTTTGATCTCTCGTATTGTATACTATTTACCCGTTCATCCTTTCATCTGTTTTTCACCTAAAACAATATGTAATTTCAAAAAAACTTTATATTCTTACACATAATGGTAAAAAATATTAAAACATTATGCCATCTTCTTGTTACCTTAAAAATTTCCTGAATTATAAAAGTCTCACAGTCTCGTAACTAATTGGTGGCTTTATCCTACCTCGCCCTCACCAAACCCTAGAAAATACCATCACGTCTTTCAACCTCACGCTCAAATTCATACCATTTTGGGTCGAAACCGAGCATATTTCTTTCCATGTACTTGTTTTCCTAGTTAGTTAATAGTTTAGTTGAGGTTTTCATAGGTTTTTGCTTCAATATCCACTTCTTTTGAGAGGTTATTTGGCATTTTTGTGGGTGTTATGCCCATTTTTTTCTTGTCTTCACATATATGGGATTTTCTATACGCTATCGTGACGTTTCTTCGTGGTTACAATGGAAATCTTGGGTGTAAGTTCTTTAGGGATGGTGATCTAACTTCAAAACTTTGGATATGTTATTCTCTTTTCATGAGAACGTCATTTTTTAAGAAGAAAAAACTCCATCGGAATGGTTGGATTGTAATCCGAAAATAATTTTTTCATTATCTAGGTTGCTCGACACTAATGTTGGTATTTCGTAACTTCTCTTCATGACATATTTGTATTAAAATTTTACATTTTACTTGTAATTTGAACTTTGATTATAATTTTCTTGAAGTCTATGTAATATTTTTTTTATAACGAATGAAAATTTTATGAGACTATTACCAGAAAATATAAAATATAAGTCAATTTTTTGTCGCACGAAATGAGTAATATTTTTTACTGACACATGTATCAGATAAAAAAAAATAACTTGTAAAATCCATTTTTGCAACTAAAATGTGAAATTGGGAACATAAGACAGACAAGATATAATTTGTTAGACGACGAACCCAAACCATGGTTTACCGTCTCAGCGGATACACATCTGTATGTGTTGACACTTATCTAAGATCTTTAGTCTATATGTATCATCGTGTATCAATCTCATATTGGCCGGTACATGTGTTATATATGTGTCATATCGAATCGTATTGTTTGATATTTACAAATACAACCTGGTACTAAAAGGTTTGTCATTTGTTTCTAGCATTTCATTAAGTTTATTTTATGAGTGAAGTATGCTCAGTCAAATCTATTGTAATATAATATTTATTTGAATTACAAAATCTTTCGACGTTGATTATTCGGTTAACTTTATTTGAATCATCTATCGCACATGAAAGTGTATTTAAACATCTGTTAAATACATATCCCTTTTGATAGAATAAGATGATACCTCAGTGCAGATGGTGGATTTTTGACAAAGGCAAAAATTGTAAAATAATTCATATCCCGTATCAGGATATCAAATTTACAAATTTGTTTCCGGTCCTGTATCAGAAATATGGAGCATGTATTTCTATTTCACATCCTGCAAGAGAATTGAGAATATAGTTTTCATTAATAACTGCATTCACTTTATGTTGATCTTGTAGTTATTCTATAAATATATACATACACGCAATATCAGAGCTTCGTCTGGTTGAACTTTCGATATTGTATGTATATACAATACATATATATACATGCACTAACTCATTTGTATTGAATTTCCTCCGAATTACTGGGATTTTAGAGAAGTACTGGTGCTCGTTGTAATTCTTGCCGGACTCTCTGATCATAGAGAATATATATAAATATTCAGAATAATCTTTTATTCTCGAATGAATGTCTTGCTCTTAGATGGATATCCACTAAACCGAAAATCACAATTTGAGCATATGCCTAATGCAATAATTTCTCAGCTGAGTTCCTTGGAATCAGGTGTCAATAGTCGTGATTCGACCAAAAATCCAACATTTGCGCAAAGATGAATGCATCAAAACCATAGTGTGCAGTGTGCACGACGCTGGGCTAGTCCCAACGTCCAAACCTAATATGCACGATGATGGGCTAGTCCCAACGCCAGTAACTAATGAACGCTAGCGTAAGCTAGCATGCACAATGCTAGGACTAGCCTAGTGCTAGACTATTTACATGTACGACGCTAGTCTAGTCCCATCGTCAGGACTTGTGTGCACGACGCTGGGATAGTCCCACCGCTAGGCTTCTACCTAGCAAAGCTCGCACCTCTCTATCCCTTGCGCTTTTATCCTACACACATCCCCATCCCTTGCGCATCTGGTCTAGCGTTATCTCCCAGCGTGTGAGCTTGGGAATCTCTCCAAGCTTACGCATCTCACTAAGCTTTCTCATATTTCCAGTGCCATACTTCTACCTAGTCTGCGTATCTCCTAGCTTGCACGACTATCCCAACTAGCATTTCCCAAGCCTTGGGGCATTACGTGCATAGTTTATCCATGAGTACCTTGTGCATCCAAGCCTCGAGCATACTTGCACGGCCAAGCTTTAGACATTACTTGCGTGGCCATGACTTGAGCACCCTTGCATATCTTGCATCTTCAATCTTCATACGTTGCTTGCATATCCAAGCCCCGAGTACATTTACACGACGATGGGCTAATCCTAGAACCAAACTACTTCTTGGCTCTAGACTAGTGACGGTTCCCAATTGTCCTGGCCTTCGCAATATTTTCCTTAACACTCATATGCGTATTTTATGGTATTCAGATGTGCCACTCGATGTCATTGGCTACTGGATGCTTCGATTTATGCACCAGGCCACTGATATATAGTAATCGAGCATTTCTTACTATATGGCATAAATCATATGTTACAGGGGGTACTCATCAGGGTATTGGTCTGGTGGTTTACAATCTGTACGGTGTAACTGAACACCCATGATAAGAAAGAATTAAGTCGTGTGAACGTTACTGGACGAAGAGTTAATGGGTGTTACGGTTTCTAGAATCCTCACTACAATTATGGGAACGATATCAACCACGTTTTCCACCTCTCCACATCTCCACTATTTACGAGATCAGAGTTCAACCCTATAAATAAATCACTTCATTTATTTCCAAAATAAAAGTTTTTTGAAGTCATGACAAACTATCATATACAATTCTACATTCTACTTGAACTCAACTACATAGACTTATATTCTTCAACTAGAATTCACCATGCTCTGATTTCATCTTTCACTGTTTTCCTCCATAAGATCAACCCTTTTCCTCCATTGTGATTGATGTAAGGCTTGAATATACATTGGTTTAGGATAGCCTTGTACGATTTTGATCTTTTGTGTTTATTACGATTTACCCTTTCACCTTTTTATTTGTTTTTTCCCTAAAACACTTAGTTAAACTGAAATCTTAATTTTGACCAGTAATGGTCGGCGACTAACAATTTTGATCAGTTTCAATCAAAAATTTCGATCAGTAACGGTCACAACCTCTAACATACTTATTTTTTATGAGCATAGTCGTACAAATATAAAGTTTTGGGTTCCACTGTAAGGTATAACCGTAATTCCTACCCCTTCTTGTCCATAGTTCGGGCGACAGGTAGTAGGATTCTGTATTGTTTCCAATCTCTTCTAGAGGTGAGCAATGGGTGGACACGGATTTGGTATCACCCGCGTCCAATCCATCTAAATTACGGATTTAAAATTTCCACCCACGTTCAGTCCATCACCCGTCGGATTTGACACCCGCGGTTGAACGACGAATGGACTGGATACGGGTGGATTTACGGATTTAAAAAGAAAAAAGGTAAATGTTTAGCACATGCTTAGTTGTTTTTTTTAATCTAGCGGGTGATACTCATAGAGACTTAAATACCGCACGTATCCTACTAATAGATTCGTTATACAAATGCATGCCATCTTTGACCACTAAGCCAAGGACATGTGTTGCACATCTAAGATGCATACGCTTCCCTCCCAAAACTCATGCCTTCCAACCAACTACCCTCATAGGAAAATATGATGCAACTCCTTCATTAGCCGATACGTTGTCAACAGTTGCAGCGAGTACCTTCTTTATCCCCCATTTTATAAGACAAGCCTCAATTGTTTTACCCAACCCATACTTGAATGTTCCACAACTGAACAAATATTTAAGATCTTCATCTTTAACACCCAATTCTCATTCTCATCAATATAGAGGGGAACAAAGTTCTCTGAAAAGAAAAAATTAAGTCCTAATCAATAAAAACTGTATATATTACCTAACAATTTCCTATCATAACTTTCATATATTCTTAGGATCGGTATCCCAATGGACGGGTGATGCTCCACCCGCGTCCAATCCGTGAAAATAACGGGTTTAAAAATTTACCCTCGTCCAATCCGTCAAAAGACGGATCGGGTGTCCACCTGCCAAAATACGGGTTGGGTCAAATTAAATCCGTGGATTTGGATGTTTTGCTCACCCCTAATCTCCTTTATAGGTAGGGTCGAGATTCGACTTCATTGTTAAGAATGATAGTTGAGTTAGTAGTGGGGCTATTCTAGCTGGTTGAATCTGGTCGGGAAAGTTAAGCCTAGTTATATCGTATCATAAGAAAGAAATAGGTACAAAGTTTTGAAACTTGAATAATAAGTACCATTAATCTAAGATGTAGTCGATTTAACTCAGAAACTCTTTAGTAAAAAGATATTATATATCCAGTAAAATACACTTTCACATGAGACAAAAAATAAAACAAAAAGATTAGATAAACATGGGACATGATGTGGCGTACATCTAGAATTTCACAAAAAGTGTACGTCATATCATGTTCCGTATTAATCTTATCCTTTTATCACACTTCTAATCAGGTCGCATGTTAACCAGGTTACTTCCGACAGTGAAGATGAGTGTCTAGATTTACCAGAGGAAGAAAAAAGTAATTTACTATATGTCAACGAAACAAATATGCACGTCATATTTTCTATTAAGTGTTCCACCTTGATGCTGTTAATTATAATAGGAATTACCATTTCGTACTAATTTAGTGGGTCTGTTTAATGGTAGGTCCGCTCATTAGACTCTTTTTAATCGGAGGTCCTAAAAAGAGAAAACTAGGAAGAATTTGGTCTAAAATATTATCACTTTTCGAAACATTTGGAACATGTAGTAAAGAATGTTAAACGTTTTTCACCGTATCTAAACTTTTTATATTATTTTGAAGGTTCATACTCATTTGTAAACATCTAAGAAAAATTGTACTTAACTATTTTAAGCAGTGCAGCTGAGCTATACTCAAATCTGCAAGCAGTATAGTTTATCTGCATTCAATTTTTTAAACAAATTTTTCAGTATTTTATTCATTTGATGTACCTTATTTCATTAATTATCAGTAATACTTCTCCTTTGTTCTCACTCTGTCTCACATAAATGACACTTAAATATAAAAATCAGTACAGTATAGGCAATCTGCACTGCCAAAATTGTACTTAAATATAAAAATCAATACAGTATATGCAATCTGCACTGCCAAAATAACACATAAATATTTTCTAATAAATTGTTCTTCAGTATAGGGATTCTGCACTTTTCAATTTACATATCAAATGGTTTTTACCCAAAAGGGTTCACCATTCCAGATCTAGGGTTTAAATGCATGCCACATAGGCAGAAAAAGTTAATACCAGTATAGCTTGTATATGCTATCAAATGGTTCTTACCCCAAAGGGTTCACCATTCCATATCTAGGGATTAGATGCATGGCACATAGGCAGGCAGAGTTAGTAAGAGTATAGCCTATATATACTGCCAAATAGTTCTTACCCAAAAGGGTTCACCATCCGAGATCTAAGGCTTAGATGCATGTCATACAGGCAGACAAAGTCAATACCAGTACAACTTATATATATACTATCAAATGGTTCTTACCCAGAAGAGTTCACCATTCGAGATCTAAGGCTTAGATGTATGCCACATAGACAGACAAAGTCAGTACCAGTATAACCTATATATACTATCAAATGGTTCTTACCCCAAAAGGTTCATTATTCTAGATCCAGGGCTTAAATGCATGCCAAATAATAACATATATTTTCAGAGTATATGATATCTAGACTCTAAAAACTATACTAACCATCAGTATATTAAACCATCAGTATCTTGTTTTTTTATAGTATAGGCAATCTGCACTCTAAAAATAATATTCCACCAAAAATTAAATTGTATGTTCTAGTATATTCTATATATACAATTAAAGGGTTAACCATTCAAAAAACAGACAGAGTTAGTACTAATATAGCCTATCTATACTATCAAATTTACTGTATCAAAAAACATTAATATGTTGTATAATCACTAAAGATTCAAGAGAAAACAAGACAAGAGTATGCAGAAATTCTACCAAGTCACTGAACATTTAAATAAACAGAGTACGCGACCAAAAAAACTAAATACCTAAATCTGAATGTTATTGAAAACTAAGCTTACTAAAGTAATCAGTTTCATCAGACGGGTTCCAAATCTCTTCGGAGCATACATTATAGCAGTATATACTTACTATCTTGTTTTTATCAACTGCATGTAATGAAAATCTAAATATTTATAAAAAAATATCATGAAAACCATCAATATAGTTAATATGCACCTTCTAAAGATATATTCATACTAACTATATTAACCATCAGTATATTAAACCATCAACATCTTATTTTTTCAGAGTATAGGCAATATGCACTCTAAAAATCCCACCAAAAATTAAAGTGTGTGTTCTAGTATAGTCTATATATACTATCAAATGTTAACCATTCAAAAAACAGACAGAGTTAGTACCAATATAGTCTATCTATACTATCAAATTTACCTTATAAAAAACATTAATAGGCTATATAATCACCGAAGATTCAAGAGAAAACAAGACAAGAGTATGCAAAAATTCTATCAAGTCACTGAATATTTAAATAGACAGAGTACGCGACCAAAAACCTAATACCTAAATCTGAATGTTATTGAACACTAAGCTTACTGAAGTAATCAGTTTCATAAGACGAGTTCCAACTCTCTTCGGAGCATACATTATAGCAATATATGCTTTCTATCTTGCTTTTATTAACTGCATGTAATGAAAATCTAAATATTTACAGAAAAGTATCATGAAAACCATCAGTATAGTTAATATGCACCTTCTAAAGATATACTCATATTAATTGTACTAACCATCAGTATCTTGTTTTTTTCAGAGTATAGGCAATCTGCACTCTAAAAATCCCACCAAAAATTAAATTGTATGTTATAGTATAGTCTATATATACTATCAAAGGGTTCACCATTCAAAAAACAGACATAGTTAGTACCAGTATAGCCTATCTTTACTCTCAAATAGTTCTTACCCAAAAGGATTCACCATTCCAGATCTAGGGCTAGATGAACACTTTTTTTTTCTTCGGGTATAGGATATTTATATTCCAAAATAGCACATAAATATAAAAATCAACACATTATAGGCAATCTGCATTGCCAATATAAAAATAAATACAGTATAGGCAAGCTGCACAACCGAAATATCATATAAATAAAAAAAAATCAATACAATATAGACAATTCACACTGCCGAAAGAGCACATAAATATAAAAATCAACACAGTATAGGCAATCTGCACTGCCGAAAGAGAACATAAATATAAAAATCAGGACAATATAGATAATCTGCAATTGGACAGCCGAAATAACGTATAAATTAAAAATAAATAAATCAATCAACTAAGATGAGCCTAATAAAGAAAGTAATTAATCTTTTAATCCACAATAATATGGGAAGCACAAACTTAATAAATCTTTATGACACACTTAAAACTTGTACAGAGAAATGCACTCAAATCATACATCCGCTATGAAAAAACACGATGCCTACATTTATCCTTCTCACACTAAAAACAAAATCAATTTTATGTTATCGTTAATTTTTTCCTCAAATCCATTTTTTCACTGCCATGTTCATCAACCTTTCGAAAGTTTCTTCACACGAGCAATTATAACAATGGTAGGTGGAACACAAGAAGAAGAAGATTTTCTAAAAGGAAATGTTATCTCTATTAGACTTGTTATCATCACTCTCGATCGTCCTAAAGCTTTCGATGCCATGAATCTAGGTTTTCTTATAACATTTGATTCTTGAATTGGTAATATATTATTTCTGACTGAATTGTGGTAGATTAAAAATACCCATTGAGTTTCTACTATATGTTTGGCGATTTTTAATCCAAAGATCCCCATTATCACCATGGCCACATACACCATCTTAAACAGTAAGGAAGAAAGAAAAAGAAAACAAGGAAGAAAGTGTTTTAGAAGAGAGAAGAAATATGGTGTTTTACTTTTATTACTACTGCACGTATTAAAGTCAGGGACATCCAGGTAATTTGATACATATTAAATATTTATGGACCTCCAGATAAATATTAAATTTATATGACCCTATAATAACTACTCCTTCCGTCCCATATTAGATGAAGGGGAAGGGTTTTTTTCAAGTCCCACAATAGATGAAGGTTTTCATATTTTTCTTATTTTTTCCTAATTTTTTCCTGCATTAAAATCAAATCACCAGAAACAAAGAATAAAAAACTAAGAGATTTATATATTTTAAGAATTATTATTAAGAAGATATATTTAGAAAAAATTAGTCTCTCTCATTTTTCTTAATCTGCGTAAAAACACTTAAACCTTCAATTAAATTGGGACATATGGAGTATTTATTTGGGTAAAGGACCAACGATAAATTTCCCTTAATTATATACCCATCAAAATTGCGTTGTAAATATAATTAACCAGAGCCTATATTAAGCTAATCTGGAAAATAATAATAATAATTAACACTTTAACATAACCTGAGTTACTTCAGCTTAAATGATTTTTTTGCTTTATTCTATCGATGATTGTTCATTTCGAATCTTGCTTTACATGGATTAATTAAGGATTAAGATAAAAAGAGAAACAAAGAGTTCCAAAAAAATCCAAACTGTGGTGACGCATGACAATAAATGATGGTGATAGGAGATAGATCGAAGTCTTCGAACCAACTTTTATTGATAAAAATCTATAGTCACTCTTCCATCATAAAACCCCCCTAATTTAAAAACCATGGGTCCTTTCAGATCTACTCCAGTTTTTTTTTAAATCTCCTCTCAATTCTTACCTTAAAGTATCCACACACACACATCTTCTTATTTTGATAAAGACTAAGAAAGAGGAATAGTTCTGGTAGGGACATGTACATATTAACACCAACTAACTCTCTTTCTTAAACTTCAAAGTATTGACTAATTATTCCATATTTGCAAGTTTCATAATTACTTCACTCTAATTCTTGACTATATTTAATTAAGGAGATTTTTTTAAATCATAGATTTTACTTGTCTTTGTTTGTCAGAAAATCCGAATTGGTTTGGAATTTCATGAACAAGTCAGTATATGATACAAACACAATTTTCTCTTTTGGTGTTGAATTAGTGATGATATTTGCTAATAATAGAATGTGTCAATGTATAAGAAATAGGGTTTCAACTTTCAAATAGAGTATAAAAGAGAAGATAAAGTGTAAAGAAAAGGGTGTCAATAACTCAATAAGTTATTTCCAACCAATCCAAAGAAAGTGCCATACACTAATGTACGTTTTTCAGATACTATAACACACCAAAAACTCGTTAAAATGAACAATATATGAAATATTTATATCTGTAAATCTAATTTGAAATTTATTACTGATGCCCCTGTCCCTTAAAAGCTTCTTTCTGAAAGGTATTCTCTTCGTCCTTTATATATAGGTAGAGAAGTTGAAATCTCTTAGATTGAAAAATTACTTGATTTTTATAAATATTTACTTCTTTTTTTTAGTCGTATTCTTAATACAATTTTCCATACATCATGAATAAGGGTATGTATATCTAAAAACATCTTAGAATTGTAATTATGTTTATTTAGTGGGACTAAGAAAATCCATTATTCCGTCTTTATAATAGGGACAGAGGGAGTACAAAAACCTATTTTTTTAATCAAAACCCCTGACAAAAATTATGTATTGATGCCCTCATCTGGCTTGTTGCCCCCGGAGCAAATCTTTATTAGCCTTGTCTCAAGGTCAGTCCTGCTTATAATATTATATAATTATTTTATAAGATGTCAATTGTATCCCAATCAATAAATATGGTAATATTGGCCTACATACATATCCGTTGTCGGAGAAAATAATGTATTTGATGGGAATTGATGCTAGTATTTAAGGGTTATTTATTTTATTTTTATAATGAGAACACATGTGCCATGCACATGTTTATATTTTGCTCCTTTAAATAAAATAAAATTTAAAAAATAAATAAAATCTTTTGTTTTAAAATAAAAAGTTAATATTCTTATTTATACTTATTACATATATAATTTAAAGATTTTTCCAAATATATAATTTTTACTAAAAGCAGATTTATATTTAAAAGATATAAAGGTTTGAGGTTTTAAAAAAAAAATAATTTAAAACAATGATATTTTCGTAAATATGTAAAGATACGCTTAATAATAATTCTACCCTTGCATACATATATAATGGTGTTAGTGATGTTGGAGGTTATTTTTGTGATATCAGGTTACACCAAATATTTTATCTTTTTGTGACCAACCAAAAATAACACTTTTCTTTATATCGGTAAGATATGTGAACGAAATCATTAGGCTTTTGTAGGAGAAATTATCCTGCGCAAGTCTGCTAATTACTCTTTGGTCAACACTTTTTTTTATATGTCAAGAAAATTACTTCCTTCGTCCAAGAATAGATGACCTAGTTCAAGTTTGCACAATTCTTAAGGCAAAGAGGAGAATGAAGTATTTTTAAGTATTTTTTATAATTACACTCTTATGGATAATAGTTAGTAAAATTTAGAAATGATATATCTCTCAAAATATACTACGGATATTCGTAAATTTTATACAATTGAAAATCATTTTAAAACACCTATGTAACGAATATAAACATGGCTATCAAATTATACATATTTTTCACACTAAAAATAATAAATTAAAAGGATAGTTTTAGAAATATTCCCTTGTTTAATGATATATGTCACTTATTAGTGGACAAAATTTAAGAATGAATAGGTCATCTATTCCTGGACGAAGGGGGTATTTGATAGTAATAAAAGAATGGGGCACTTAGTAAAATGCCCCAAAATGGTGTGTCATCTTGGAAAAATGCCCAAATCCTCCGAAGCAGATGATTATTTATCTGATTCTCACGTTTTGTGAATAACCGGGATATTGAGGAATATCTTGAAAGGTATTTCGGGAATCGGTCTAATTTTATCTCTGTTTGTTCTGTTTGAAAAAAGGAAGGATGTGGGAAAACACCCCAAATTGTTATGTTTTCCATCCACGATGGTTAAATGCATGCGTGTAATTTCACACTTACGACAGAAAGACATTAATACCCCAGGGGTGCTTGGTTCA
>JAJJMC010029998.1:2622792-2684335 GCA_023531435.1 Papaver californicum
GGTGATGGTGGTGCGTAGTGGTGGTGTTGCGATGTTGGTGGTGGGTTTAGCGTTCAGGTGGTGGTGATGGGTTCATGTGGAGGGTGGCGGTGAGTTCAGAGCATTTTCTGATAGGCCAAAACCATATAACCGCAATCGCACAACATCTACAAAGTAGAAACGACATGCACGAGTTTGTCTATAGAGATTGATTATAATATATATAGTTAATACCCTAAATATGTGCTAAAAGAAATTATGGTGAATGAATTTTTATGAACTAAATTAAATAAAATAACTAAATAAAATGATTGATCAACAAATATGAGAAAAATCTAGGGTTTCGGATTCCAATATTTTTGGTGTTTGAAAAATCAATTAATCACTACTTCAACTATTACTCTCAAATACTCAAAACAATTTTCAAACTTTATCTCATATTTTAGAAGATTTATCGTTTTAAAATTTAATATTACAACTTAAGTTGTTATGTAAAAATCTAATTTTCCTTCGCTTGTTAACTATCAATAGTTGAAAACTATTCAGGTCAATTAAAACGAAACTTTATAAGAAGAGAAAATTACTAGCAATAGCATAAATAGTGGAGTAAAATATGTCAGAAGAAATAAAAATATTAATTATTATACAATAAAAGATAGTTTCCTCTTACACCCTATAAAGAAATTTAGTTACTCATGGAGAAAGAAATGAAAAAAATTGAGAAATCATGAATTTTATTAATGAAAAGAATATTACAATTGTTTTTTAATTTCTAGTCGATTTAACGACTTATCCAAGGCGATGTGGAAGAAGAACGGATCTCTATAGCTGTTGAATAAAACTGCCTTCAGACAACTAGAAGAAGAACTGTCTTCTTTTGTACTAAACTCCATAATGTTGCAGTTATTATTCACTAAACCGTTGCGAAAAGGTATTGATTTTAAAAGAATTAGTAACAGTGATTAACAACATTTTGAAACTGTTTAATCCTTCTTCTTCCTCCTTCAAACTGTTGATACATATATGATTTCTTTCAAACTGATTTTTTTTATTCTAGCTCTCTATAGCTCCCCTAATGCTCTCCTATCGACCCCCTATTTATATTACCACCCCTAATAACTCCCGTATCTTCTCCAATATCTTCTCAAAAAAATTTCTTTCCAAGTTTTTTTTTCTCAAATATTTTTTTTTATATCCTCGATCTGATTTTACTTTCCATTGGCATTTATATTCGGCGATGTTGTTGTTAATCATGCTCTCCTTCTTAATGAACAAGATATATATTATTTTCAAAACAGGTTCTCACAGGATTATTTTTTCCGAAAATAAAAAACATTGGTCGTGATTTTGTTTGATTTTTTTTGAAACTCCCATATAAGGCAAGCATATCTTCTTGTCTTAAAGCCTAATCAATTCTCCTTCAAATCCTGCTAATATAATTCCCACAGAAGGAATTTTGGGTTCCCCGCCAATTTCTCTTTCAAAGAAGGTGGGTGCCTTTAACAATTTACTGGTGGGTGCCTTTATCAATTTCTCGGGCGCCTTTAACACTTTTTAGCCAACTTTTTTTCACAATTATTAATCCACAAAAATACCTAAAAACACAAAAAATATTAACATTAGTACAAAAATTAAGAGCTAACAATATACATTTTCGGGACTAACAGAGACACAAATACGTGTCTATCATTTTCTCAACGGATATATTTATCTTTTTGTCACATGTGACTTAACTGGGTTGGATGGAAAACATAACAGATTAAGGTATTTTTCCAAGATACACTTCATTTTGGAGCATTTTTCCAAGATACACTTCATTTTGGAGCATTTTTCAAATTTCCCCTAAAGAAAAAATAAAAATTAGAAGAAAAAATTCTAAAAATGAAAACTAAACACAAAATTTCATAGCCTAATAATCTACTCAAAATAATCACTCGGGATTTTTGGTTTTTGCCCTTTCTTCAATATCGGCTTGGCACTAGAAGCGCTATAAGCCTTTGTTGCATCATTTTTTTTTCTTAGCCAAATTTTTTAGCTTCTGTTTATTTTCTTTTCTTTCTTATGTCAACATGTTTTTTGTGTAGAGGATAAACCTTAGATAATGTTAAGTATAAAATCACACATATACGTGTTGTTCGGGCAATTTGAGCTCGGGTGTGGGTATCACCACAAATAATTTTTTAGACAATTTATATTTGTAGATTTTCTAAAGGAAAAGTTGAAATTTATTTCTTACCAAAAAAGGTTTATGGGAGGGCGGCATATGACTCGGACGGTCAATTTTTTTTATCCGTATGCCACAATATGTTTTGGTCGTTTTCTACCCATTTTGTTACTACAATAATTATGTCATAAAGTGCATTAATTCGACTTCCTCCAGACATTCTATAAAAATTTATCTGCTTTTCACATTTTTTTCATCTCAGTGCAAATTACTATCCTCTACACACTTTTTTTTCTCCTTACTTCAATCATCGTGTATGCAATTTCTTTCACTTATTGTCTATTTTCTTCTTTTATACTGTGCTGCCAAGTTCTAGAGGGTGAATCATAAGTATGTTATTTACAAGTTATAACAAATAATTCTATCCTAAATATATTTATTTAACGAGGTTATTAGCATCACTCTTTTAAGGTATGATTGAGTAACTTTGTGTTAATACCATTTGTTAAATAAATGATTGCATCTAATTTGTCAATTTTTGGAAATAAGTAATTCAACTACTTTTGCACTGATACATCTATCGAAATTGTCAATTCTTAGAAATAAGTAATTCAACTAGTTTTGCACTGGTTATAACATCTCCAATGGAGTATGGGTTTCTAAAAATATTGTTGTCATATAGGATTTTAGAAACTCTCAATAAAAAAACCTCTCTAGTGGTTATTGGATAATTAAAATTTAATATGATACGGAAGTTTGAGTTTGGAGGAGAAAATGAGTTTTTGGAAACTCTCATTCGTACCCACGTCATTAGTTTATATTTATTTGGAGATTTTTTAAAGATTTTCTAAAGAATTTTTCTCCAAATAAGTGATAAGTATATCAAAATAGATATGGATACAACTACCATTAGAGATGCTTATCAAAACAAAATCTGTATTTGTATTCTATGTTATTAAATACATTTTTTTAGATTTCTACATAGGATAAAAATCCATACATATTATAGATGTTTCACCAATTAATTTCTTTTCCTTAATAATATGTGAATTTTGGATGCATAGTCCTGCCTGCCCTAAGGATAAAAGTCTAGGTGTAGCTAGGGATGCACATGAACTGGCCGAACCGACCAGACCGCCCGAAAACCGGTCGAACCAGCGGGTTTTTTAGACCGACCGTTGATAATGTTTTGGCTTACGGTTTAATTAATCAGAATCATTGATGCTACAGTTCGGCCTAAGGTTTGATTATAAAGGTCGGCCGAACCGAACTGTATAGACTGATTTATTACTGGTCGTTGATTTGAATCCATAAATTTAATCCTAGTCCTTATTCTATCAGTTATAAATATATAACCTTAAAACTAAATCATTTCAGCCGTATTTTCTTCTCCTTCCTTATTCATCTTCTTCTTTTCATTTTTTTATTTCTATAGCAGTAGCCAGAGCACCAGCACCACCACCTTCATATTATTTCACAAAATACTACATATCAAAAACAAAAAGATCATCTTCACCAGCACTGCTACACTCTCGATCTTTAATTTTGAAAACTATCTCCTCTCAAATCTTAAGTTTTCTTGTAATTCCTCCGGGGTCAGAGACCCAGAGATTAGGTGCTTCTTCTTTTTCTTCTTCTTATTCTTCTTCTTCTTCTTCTTATTATTATTATTATTATTATTATTATTATTATTATAAACAACTTTCATTAAAGGAAGAAAATCATTGTTTACATAGAGTTGGTAGGAAGCCTAGCCACAAGTTGAGCACCTATCCCTTTCTGAATAGAAATTCCTAATCTAAAGAAAAGGGAATCACCTACTTTGTAGTTATAGTCATGACTAGCCATACAGTTCTGCAATCTCGTCATGAAGCCGATCGTGTCTTTTCCCAACTCCCCTAAAGTCGTAAAGGCGAGTACTCCTAGGCCATATCCGTGCTCGTTGTATTTGTCCAAATATTTAATATGTTTGTGCGCGACAACGTTAGAGATGGCGATCCCAGGCGTAAAGGCTACCCTCTCACCTCCTGCAAAAGAGGACACCCCCGTGACATCAAAACACACATCTCGACCCCTTCCCAATTGTATACAAGAATATCAGCGGGCTTAAGAGCGCTTGCATTGTCCGACAAGAATCCCAGCTTGACTTCCTTACGGGCCGAGACACCTGCTTTAAAACACATATCCGCCACCATGTCTCTTACTAGGTCATGTCTAAATTTGAGACCCACCTCACTAGCGCAATATAGAGCGTGATCACCAAAGGCATCCATATCTCTGCCGCAGAAAGAACATGAGCTACCCTCAACAAACATAGCAATGCCCAGCCTATAACAAAGTATGGCTCTGAACTGGCGAGGCTCTGAACATGAGCGTTATTATTATTATTATTATTACTTCTTCTTTTTATTATTATTATCACTTCTTCTTCTCCTTTCTTTTTCGACATACACTTATATACCAACAGAACCTGCAAGGCTGCAACACCACCATAACTAGCAGCATCGTCTTTCAATTGGTGAAAGATTGAAGATCGATGATAATATTAAAATTTTAGGTTTTAAATTTTGTTTTTTATTTATTTCTAATTTTTATTGGTAGATCTGAATTTTATTTATCATGGGATCATTGGTTGATGCTATGCGATTTTTTAAAGGTTCAATTCGTAACTCTAATTTGGATGTTGATGAATCTTTAATTTTTTTTCTTTCAATTCATTGATGTTATGTGATGAGTACATGATTACTTATAATCTGTTTTGTTTTATTTTTACATATATGTACATGCATGTGGTTATTGAATAAAGGATTTTTTTTATTATTTTTTTTTTGTGATAATTCATTAAATGTGTTAGGACTTATCAGAGTTTGCATTTCTGGAATAAAACATATGAATCAATAAAAATCGAACTAAAACCGACACCGAAAGGAAATCAGACCGGTTCGGTGGCGGTTTTAATTTTTAAAACCGACCTATGGTCGGTTTAGCCTACCAAATCGAACCGATCGATCGACGTGCACTCCAAGGGGTAACCGGACTCGTAAATGAAAATTGTTTGTTAATGTAATAAGAAGAAAAGATAAGAAAAAACCAATAAATGAGTTGGGGGTAGTGTTTTTATTTGAGTATTAAATTTGTGAACCCAAAAGCAAGGAAGGTGGGAATTTCTCCATTTCTTCTCCTTACACTTCCTAAAAAACCCAGAAATAAAAAAGAAAAAGATTTTCTCATCAGAAAAAATAAAAGAGATTTCATTTCACACAAAAATAAAAACAGAAGAAGAATAAAAGGAGACTAGATGTTGACAAATTTCATGTCACTATTCTTCTTCTTAGTTAGACTTCTTCTACCTTGGTTTGTTATTGTGTTTGTGTTGTTTGTAGATTTTTCTTATTATCTAGGATCTCTCTCTCTCTCCCTCTCTATACCCAACAACACTGTCTGTCCCACCACCACTAGATCAAATAAATAACTTAGAATTTTTCCAGATGATGAAGAAGAAGATCTAAATTTTAAGGTTCTTCTTCTTCTTCTTTCTTCTTCTACAACTTCAATAGTCTCCTACTGAAATAACCCACACCACCACCTCGTTTTTTTCGCGCTGTTTCATTAAAATTGTTTGTCTTTTCTCTCTCTATAAATTCTCTGTATTATTCTTATCATAGTAGTGGTGGACCAAGACTGTGAATGAATTTTTTTATATGACAGAGACTTGGAGTTTGAATCGTTGACGATTTTTTTTTATCAACTCTCATGTAATTCATTATATTGATTGAAGATAGTTGATTCATTCACTTAGAAGATGTGAGTTTGAGGTAATTTTGATATAATTCACTTAGGTTTGTTTTGTTTTTTTGAGATTTGATTGTAATTATAGGAGTTTATGTTATGCATTTCATTTGTTTGTTGTTTGTATGATTGAGTTTTTTCATTTATGGATGAGTATTTATGTTTTGTGATTATTAACTTTTTCTCTTTTTCGTAAAAGGATTCTCTTTTTCACTTCTGATAATAAATTTGTATTTTTTTTTCACAAAAGATTTGATTTTTGTGAGAAATTGGGAAAGTTTGTGTGAGAAATTTCGATCGGGTTCTCACCGGTTACAATTGTGTTGATTGAAACCTGGTTTAGGTTAATCTTTAGTTAAATGCATTCTACTAGTTAGACTCAAAGTAGGTGCTGCTAGCATTGTGTAAATTGAAGCTGCTCTTGGGTGATAGATAGGTTGAATTTTATTCCACTCGAACACACTATGTAAGAATCACAAAGAACTATACTAAAACTTTATTGTGTTTGTTTAATTGGTTGGCAATACATTTGATTCATGTCTCAAGTGTTATAGAGAACCTTTGGTTTTAGCTTGTGCATACTAGGTACATTATTTCAATGTAAAACCTTCGGATACTAATGAGATATGTGGGATTGTTGGTAGGAATGGGAACAAAAATCCAGTGTAAAAGCTACTCTCCTGTATTTCACCCCATGAGGGATCTTAATGAGGACGCAAACAGTGGAAGCTGGCCTGTGTATTATGATGATAAAATGCTGAAGAATGAGCAATACTACAACTGTTTTGTGACAAGATCTGAAATGAATGGATATTCAGATTACGATAAAGAAGTACTAAAGCAAACAATACTTGAGCATGATAATGTATTCAGGGAACAGGTACATTTGGTTTCTATGTTGTTTTGTCGAGCTAATAATTATTATTTTCTATTTCTGATTGACCTATTCGACATGATTACTGACCATTTCTTTAACTCCGTTAATTTTTTTTCAATCAGGTCTACGAATTACACCGTCTATATAAAACACAAAGGGATTTGATGAATGAGTTTAGAAGGAAAGAGTTGCAAAAGTATTCAAGACCATCAGAGGTGTTGCAGTCAAGTAGTCCATTTTCATCTCACACACCATCAGAAGATGTTAAGATGTTGCAAGTACCCAGCTTTCCCTTGGTGAGCCCTAATTGCAATAGACCCTCTATATCAGGTGCTGATAGCATGCAATCTCCTTCGACTTTTGTAAAAGAGAGTAGTGTGCCTGTCACTCCAAATGCAGTACAGAATGGAAGCATTTATAAGGAAGGTGAGTTATTGAAGTCCAAGTCTAGACAAGTGGCGAGAAAAATGTTTGACCTGCAACTTCCAGCAGATGAGTATGTAGACAGTGATGGAGAACAAAATGGAGAGGAAAAAGGTCTTCACTCATCTTCAGTGGCAGCTTATCCTCCCAAGTTACATTGTGGTGTAGCATCTGTTTTAGGTACGAAGCTGTCTCTTGGAAGTGTAGCAAGCCTTGGTTGTCAAAAAGATGCCTCACATGTTTCGAACAGGCTTGGGTTGGCTGATTTAAACCAACCCCTACAAGTCGAGGAGACAATACCTCCGGGTCCGGTTGAATGTTTTGGGACTTCTGTTTCTCACCGTGGGGGTAATCAAGGCCAAGAGCAACCTACAAAATCAAACTACCCAGGTTTTCCTCGGGAGTTTTTCCTAACTGCACAGAGTAGCGGGTTGCACCAGAATGATATACGGTTAGAGAACGAAGGAAAAAGAGAACAACCATATAATCTTGAAGCTGGTTAGTATTCTTTGCTCATACTGCAAAATGAAAATCTAAATTCATTTGACATATATCAAGTTGTCTTGTGCTTTAAATTAAACATAACACTATAACAGGGTTTTGCAAGAAAATATTGGATGCCCCACATCTTCTTTATAGTGACATGAAGTGTATCTTCATGTTTCCTTTTTTCTTTTCTCATGATGTAATGGCCTATTCCGGTTTTTCTAGTTTGCCTTGACATAACATAGATTATCTAGTCTAGTTCTTAATTGCCCCTGGTAATCATTCAATGGCTTTGATTAGGGCTGACTAGTGAGTCAAAAAATTAACGTTGCATATATTGTAAAATTGTTATAACCTTCTGGTCTTTTCATCATATTCTAACGATGGTTGCTTTTATGTGGTCTTCTCCTTGTACAGGACCAAGTAGAGAAAACTTCGATTCTTTTCGTCTACAGAAGTTACCTGCACAATCCTCTTCACCAAAGGTTGATTTTACGATGACTCATGAATATCCAGCATTTTCTGTATCTGACTCTCACAAGAGACAACCATGGAGAGAAAGAGCAGTTTGTGGCTTGGAAATCCCTGAAAGTAGTCAGAGTCACTCTAAGTGTTTGGTATCAGCCCTTGAACCTCGCATTCCCAGTTCATATCAACGTGTTTCTCAGTCTGAGAACATTACCGAATCTTCTTCACTATCTTCTTGGATAAAGCCGATAAATAATTTTCACGAGAAGTCAACAGAGGTTAGAGCTCTTCCTTGCCTAAACTCCTCTTCTCCATCTAGTGGTAGTTCTAAATCATCAGTTCAGAACCCAGTAGCTGTTGGAAACGGGTGGCATTTTAATAACATCCCTAGACCAAACACTAGTTGTGGAAAGGAAAGCTCCTCTATGAATGGCTTTTACCACAATTCCCAGGCAGAGTACGGCGCATCTAAGGTTCCCTTCCTTTCAACTCGTTTTGATTTTTTGAATGGTAATATTATCAATAATTCGGCTTCAGAACAATACGAGAATCACAGCCCCACAAAGTATTTTAGGGGTTTAGAATGTGTTGATGTGAAGTCTGCAAAGGGTGTGAACTTGAATTTGGCCGTTCCTAATGGGTATCAAGATGAAGCAGTTCGGCGACATGATCTTGTGATCATCGATTGTGAGGGAAAGAATGGAGACCGGTCAACAGGATTACCATGGAGGAGAGGGCTGGTAGCGTGTGAAACCCGATCTACCATAGATAGAGCAGCGCGACAGCAGGATCTTGTGATTATAGATGCGGATGGTAAGAATGAAGACCATCCACTGGGATTACCATGGCTGAGAGCAAATTTAACAAGTGAAGACCGACCTACCATAGATGGAGTAATTCGCCAACATCCTGTGATTATAGATGGGGAGTCAAAGAATGAAGATCGGCCATTGGGGTTACCATGGCTGAGATGGAAGTTAGCATGTGAAAACGGACCTGCCATAGGAAAGGGGCATTCCAATAAAACAGGACTAAGTTCCTCTCATCAAGCTACCAATAAAGCAGTTGAGGCAGGTAATGTTTCTACGTCGACCTTGTTTCAGAACTTTAATTCCTCTTCATCTACCAGTGGATCTTGGAGTGTCAGATCAGGTGATGGCCAAGATATTCGAAATTTTTTGGGAGTTCCAATTTTCGACAAGTCTCATAGTTCGAAGTACAAAAACATTCTTGCATCTCCCACCAAGTGTCAGTTCCCCCCTAGAGTGGAAGAGACTCAGAATAGTGGGAAAGTTGTTTTTAACTTTGACTTGTCTGAAGAGCCTACAAAGCCTGAATCTAGCTCAAGGCTGTCATCATCACATAATCTGAAGGGTTTAGACATGAACAGTTCTGGTTATAGAAATGACTTTAATCTGAACTTAAGTCTAGACGAGGAAGAAAACTCAGCCATCCCGTGTATTCCTAAACCTACAGTGAAGATTGCAGTTGAGATAGATTTGGAGGCACCAGTTGTGCCCGAGACTTTGGAGGAAAGTCCTCTCCAAGCTGACTGTTCGTTGAATCAATTAGAGACTAATGTTCAGTCATCAGCGACTAAAGACCCTCAAATTGAACTGGAAAGAACTGCATCAGAGGCTATAGTCTTGATTTCTTCATCAGCGAAATTTTCAGATAATTCTGCTTCGAAGTCATCTGAAGAGTCTCTCAAGGACTCTCTGAGTTGGTTTGCAGATGTAGTATCTTCCATGGCTGGTCTTGAGATTGAGTCAAAAGATCATGATGAATCTTCTTGCGAGAGTGATTACTTTGAGTCGATGACGTTAAAACTGACCGAGACAAAACTAGAAGAGTTACCTTGTCAAATTTGGGTACCCGAAAAAGAAGAGGAAATAGTTAATTGTGCAGTGCCGACCCGACGCCGAAGAGGTCAATCAAGGAGAGGGAGACAGAAGAGGGATTTTCAAAGAGATATCCTTCCAGGTCTTGTTTCTTTGTCTCGGCATGAAGTGACTGAAGATCTTCAAACATTTGGAGGGTTAATGAGAGCAACCGGTCACTCTTGGCAGAGCAGTTTAACAAGAAGGAATGCTGCTAGAAATGGATGGGCTCGGGGAAGAAAGCGGACACAGGGCCCGACTCCTCATCCTCCTCCTCCTCCTCCTCCAATGGTGATATGCCCTCCCCCGAAAGAGCAACCAAATAACATAGATGTTACAGAGAGAAGCTTAAAAGGGTGGGGGAAAACGACTAGGCGGCCGCGAAGGCAGAGACTTCCAGCTGGTACACCTCTCCCTCTAACTCATTAGGCATAACAGGGAGAGCATATATATTCTTCAATTTATGGTTCAGAGAAATTTATAGAGGGGAATGGAAAATGGGTAAGGATTTAATTCCATGACTCATTGGGAGGTTATGAAAGTAGTGTAGTGTTGAGCTGTGGAGTGAGATTATTGATCTCCTACCAGCAAAAAAAGAAAAAGAAAAGAAGAGATTATTGATCTCCTCCCTTGTATATTATCTGCCCTAAAATGTAGGGTCCAATTTATGTTGATCGAGTGTTGAGTTCAATTAATAGTTTGTAAAATTCATAAAATAGTGTTGTTTGCTGACATTTCTTATTTCTTAAAAGCTACTGGGTACATGTTTAACTAGGCAGACAGGTTTCTCGTTATTGTAAGATTGTTTCCGGATTTTTGTCAGAAAAAAAAAAGATTGTTTCCGGATTATTAGAATATCATTTAAGGATTTGTGCACCCTCAGACCTCACTGGAAAATGAATCGCCTCTTGTTGATTGGAAATAGAAAGCATGAGAAGCCGTCTGACTTGGATTTCTTTGGTATGCTTCTGAACTCTGAATTTGGGGACATGGGAATGGTGGCTTTTTTGTTCGTAATGCTGCTTGGTTTTAAACTAAATTCTGTTACTGGGTGAGGAGAAAACATCAAACATGGGATACTTATGATCTGATATGGGCTAAATTCTTAGGTACAGCGTTCGCCCTTGAGGAATCCCCTGGCCCCTGTCAACCTAGGATAAGGATAGGGATTGTGCTGGAAAATAAGTACAGCAGCTACAAAAACACTACAGTGAAGGAAAGCGTTGATTCGGCAGAATTTCAAGTTATTTAAATGGGCTATGCACTCTCCAGATTCTGTTTCTTTTGGCTTTAGATATTGTATAAACGATGATGCATGCTCACTATTCACCATTGGTTGGTCGATAAACTATAAGCATTAGTGGATCATAAAAATTTAATCTGAGAAATTTTTGTATGAAAACCAGACTTTTTCCCACCAAATATTTACGTGGAAATTCCAGCGACTAATGTTTTAATTATCATGCTGTGATATGCCATACATCCATCCGATTTGGTTTTGGGCAGGAAGATGCTGGGTGAACAATGCAACTTTATCAACTAGTCTTCCCAGGGTCAATTCTAAACACCCAGTTAACCTGGTAAAAACTTCCCAAAGGCTTCAAATTACTCAACTAATTAATAGAGATCTAAACGTTTGAAAATCCTCTAAAATATACTTTAATTTTAGAATTGCATTATCGACAGGGGCGCCACATCATCAGAGGTGGCCAACTGATGCCATTGGACTTCCAAGGTCCAACAGATCCACTGCCAAGCGGAATACCATAACATTTGGTAGAAATTTGCTTAACATGGGTGAGAGTGAGACAACGTTTATTTAAGTTACGGATGGATTAGTTTGACAAGATTGATCAGGCCCGGTCTTGCCTTCCTAGTGGCCTAAAACCATTTTCTTTTGTGACCCCTAGCTAAGAAAAAAAATTTACAGTATAAATAACAAAGGTCATTTCACTTTTGATTTCCTACAAATCTATTTTTTATTTATGGTCTCTTATAAATCTTATTTTTTTAGTTGAGCTCTATGTATGCTATAAGTTTTACATAAAATCCTTCTTTTATTACGGTGAAATCTAAAAGAAAAATTCTAAGTTTTGTGGCTCTCTTTTTATGCAGCCTCAAGCGCCGATTTTTCCGCATATATGGTAGGGCCAGCTCTAATAGACCCAGTCTTGCATTTCTAGTGGCTAATACTAAAAAAATAAAATTGTGACCCTCTGTTAAGAAAAAATTATAAATAACAAAATATAATTTCACTTTTGATCTCTTATAAATCTATTTTTTTATTTGTGATCCTTTATAAATTTTATTTTTTATTTGTGCCCCATGTATGCTATAAGTTTTATATAAAACCCTTTTTATATTATCTGAAATCTAAAAAAAATGTATTCAGTTATGTGACTCTTTTCTTTATGTGGCTTTAAACGTCGCTTTTCCCGCATATATGGCAGGGCCGATCCTGAAATTAATAAATCACCCTAACTTTAGGAAACTGCGTTTTAATGGTTGTTTGGTTAATATCGGAAAAATGCTTGAAGTAGGGCGTTATATTTCTTTAGCGTATGTTATTTCTTTCATATTTTCAACTGCAATTTCGTCTTTCGAATGTAAACATCCACGCCGTCTGCAATAATTTACGAAGAAATTAACGTTTAGTTCCAAAGTTGTTGGAATTTTTACTCTCTAGTCTTATCCTATTAAGCATGTTACCGGGATGTCCTAATTCATAAAATTTGGAACGAGTTAATCCTTTGATAAGCGATTCAGTCCAAAACGATATTCTTCAATATCGACAATATCCTTATATAAAAGTTGTATACTGATTTATTGTTGTCTCATTTCTTCACCTTGTCAGCGAAGCTCTTCAATGAAGACAAAATATATTTTAGGGATTAGTTGTTAATATCGTTTCAACTGATTATTCGAATCTTTTCGACAATACTTGGTACATGAGATCATAGTTAGATTTTGTTATTTTAGATATCTGTAACGAAAATGAGTATTTAGGTTTAGCCGTTCATCTCGATTCAAATGGATTATTTGAAGTGTTTTTGGTTTTTCACCTTTGTTTTAAGACTGATTTTGGGGGATTGATGCGTGTCGTAAGTGCAACGAATTAATTAAGATATTTTCCACTAATTAACTAGTAATATAGGGTAGTAAGGATCGTTCCCACAAAGAGCTCTGTAATTGAAATGTTATTCAGATTAGCAACAAGAATAAAAACAAATACTAAAAAGAAGGTTTGGTTGATTAAAGTAAATAACAAAAATAATAAAAAGAAAAGATGATTAGGGAGCCATTCGTCGTTACCAAACGTTAACTCAATCAACAAACTTATTTATCTTTTCTTAGAACCATTCATCACCAACCGTAGATAACGTCTAGCTCAGTGTTATCCCGGGACTCATTTTAACACTAGATACAGAAGCTTTCGACTACCAGATTTTGTTCGTATGAACCACCAAGTAGTAGATCACTCAAGGTGTAACCCAATCGGACGTTTTAGGCTTTGTGAATTTAGGTTGATCCCAGTAGTTAAACTCTTAGCTCAAGGTCCACTTGTTGGTATTATCTTTACTCGCAATTGCTCCACATCCCTCTACAAGGTCTCGTGATTTCTACTTGTGTAGAGAGTTATTAGACTATTACATCTATCTCACAACTTATACTAACGATAGAATAATCAATAAATTAATTTAATATTTATCTTAAATAATCTAACAATCACTCGTAAACATAAGATGTGGAAAAGAAAAACGATAATGACAGAAACTCCAAATAAACTTGTATAACTAGTAAAGCTTCACACTTGAAACATTGAATTCATCGTTAATCAATAGAAAATTAGCTACTCATAATACAAGAAAAAAGAAGAAATATCATGGTTTTCCCCTAAAAGGATAAACCCTAGGTTTTGCAATGTAGAAGATGTAGTATGAGTACTAGATGATATATTCCTTGTTTAAAGTCTTAGGTGTCTTCTTTTATAACCTCTAATACTTAGCTATCAAGTATCCTCTCTTTCTAGGGTTTGAAAATCCATTGGGAGCAAGTTTCCTCATATCAGAAGCCCCAAGAGAAACATCAAAATTCGTCCAAAAATAGCTTTTCACGTCCAAGATAAGCCCAAAACGCATTCCTTCTTTCTTTTCTCTCTTACGCCCAAAACAGGCTGATCGTTTTAGAAAAGTGGTAAAAATAGTTCGTTCGCTGAGACTTGTGAAGATTTGTTTTAGACCTAATTTTTATTTAATTTAGAAAATAAGTGAAAGATTTTAATAATGTTGGGAAGAACTGGAACTCAGGAGTCCACCAAAATCACTTCTGAATGATTTCTACAACGATTCTTTAACAATTATAGCTCTTTTATTGACCATGTTTCTTTGCCAAAAGTAGATTTCTAAAACATTAATTGTAAATCACAAGCATGACGCATCAAAAGCTCTTAAGTCCCAGCATACGCCATCAAACAAAATCACAACTAAGTAAGAAAAATCATAAATCAATGCAAAATCAATGCAAAAGTCATTAAGAATCAAAACTAGTTATCATTCATTCATGAAATATGGCTTCCTCCTTCGTCCCAATGGTTGGGTTTAGCTAGACATAGCTTTATTAAAAGTCATTAAAATATTAAAGAAAATCATAAACTGTTTTTGAAAAGCAAAATTAAACCCTAGTTTTCTATCTGTGAGAAGTTGTGTAGAACATTTTATATAGGCTCCCCTTTATATAGGCTTTGGTAACCTCCTCTCGATCCTTATCCAATTAAGAAACCTAATCTCGTTAAAATCTTCCACCTCCTTTTGATCCTTATCCAATTAGGAGACTTAACCTTCTCAAAAACCAACAAAAACCCTAATTTTCACGTCAAATGCGAGCCCAAAACGCTTCTCTTATTTCTCTTCCCGCGCAGGCCCAATAAGGCCCAACAGATAACAAATCCAAGTTGATTTCACGGTTTTGCTCATAACTTCTTCGTACGAACTCGGAATGACCTCATTCTTTTTGCGTTGGCTTCACCTTTCAATTCTATACAAGATGAAGGGTAGAAATCCTGGAATAGACTGAGTTCCACTGGGTATTTAATAATTCTTCCTTGTATAGCTCAATTTCACTTCTTTTAGAGATGTAACCTAATAAAAAACATAAACTACAAAAGTAATAATAATACACAGTAATTCACAAAAAATCTAGGAAATAAGTATAATGAAATGATACTTAAAATATGTAAATTATGCACTTATCACAGGCTCAACATAAACCAAATCCAAGTTGGTTTCGTCGTTTTGCTAATAACTTCTTCATACGACCTTGGAATGACCTCATTCTTTTTGAGTTGGCTTCATATTTCAATTCTATTTATAGTAATTCACTTTCATGCTTACTCTAATAATTTGTAGTTCATTTTTGGATGATTCACCTAATAAAAGACATAAACTAGTAAACAAGCATAATACAAGGTAATATGCAAGAATT
Organism: Papaver californicum; assembly: GCA_023531435.1. NCBI lineage: Eukaryota > Viridiplantae > Streptophyta > Magnoliopsida > Ranunculales > Papaveraceae > Papaver > Papaver californicum. The sequence goes on from JAJJMC010029998.1 coordinate 2,638,340, forward strand.
ATAACAAATATAAATATGGATGTAATATTAAGAATATGTAATTTATGCACTTATCACAGATTGAGTTATTGATTAAGTTGTGATCATTTGATTGATCTTTTGGTTTTTGTTTGTTTTTTGTTGCATAAATTAGGAGCCTTGAAGAGGGAACATGCAAATACAATCTTGATTACAACAAACGAAGCAGTACAATAATTGTTTACTGTTAAAAAGGATTCACTTAATGTGCCCGTCTTTGTTTGAAATCATTAATTTTAAGGTATGATTTTTAAGGGTTTTGTTTAAATATTTAAATTGTTTATTGTGGTTTAAAAAAAAATAACTATGCCAGTTCTGATTATGGTTTATCAGGATTTCATTTTTTATTATTTGTTTATGTAGATTTATAAGAACTATGATTCTTAGTTTTTCTTTTGTTAATTTCAATTACTTATAGAAATTTTCATTTGGAACTCATTTTCACTGTTAAATTTTACTTCTATAAGGTTGTTACCATGTTTCTACATCAATGCCATATTTTATTTGTGTGGCATCTGATTTTTAGTATACCTCAAGTTGCAGATAGAGCACTGATTGCCATAGTTTTTAAACTCGTACGGGTTATGTCATTGATTTTTAAATCGAGTCGACTTGTACGAGTCATGTCACTGATTTTTAAATTGATTCGACTCTGCATAGTGAATCAAATCTTTTCTGACTCGTGAATATACCATTTTGGTCAACGAGTCTGACCAATTTTCAACAGTTGACCTGTTTAAATGTGTGATTTTTTTTGAAAGTCTGTTCAATATTAAAATTGAAGTTGTCAAGAATGAAACCTGAGACCTAAGGCACACTACCAACGAATCCTAGTTGTTGATCATAGTTAGCTTATTTTATTTTTATATTAATAATATCAAAGTTTCATCTAAAATACAGAGTTTCAAAAATTGACCATGAATCTTCGATTAACCATTCAATATACGAATCGATTCTTAAAAATGAAAAACGAGTCATGATTCGAGTCACGATATAAAAACATTGATGACTGTTATGTACATATATTCACAAGAGCACCATTCTAGCTCGTAACAACAAAACAATAGACTTTAGGTGCACTATGAGGCATTCAAGACAAATCTTGCATATGCAGAGCAGAAAAAAAAATTCATTGTCGAGAGGCTTAGCACCCTTTGAATCAATATTTTCCACGATAAATTTGGTTCCCTTAGTAGTGATAAGTACATAATTCACATATTTTTAATGTCAAATCCATACTAATATTTGTTATAATTCTTGCATATTACTTGTTATTACGTTTGTTTTCTATCTTATGTATTATATTAGGTGAATCACCCCAATAAGAGTGAAAAAGGATACAAAAGATCTAAGAAGTAAAGTAACCAAAGTATTCAAGCATCTCAAGGCCAAAGAAGAATAAATACGACATGAAATGAATAAGGAAAGTGAAATCTACAAGTGAAGAAAGGTAAAAGACCAAATTTAACTTCTTTAAATCCAGGAGTTCTTAATACTGTCTTGAAGAAAACGAGAATACGGAGTGAACGCAAAAAGAATGAGGTTATTCCGAGTTCGGACAAAGAAGTTATGGACAAAACAGTCGAGACGAAGAAAAGTGATCTACAACGCAACAATCGGCATTGCTCAAAAGAACTCTAGAAATACCGACTGTGACACGAAATAGGGCAGAAAACTTGTATTTTCGGTCCCAAAAATCAGCGATGCTCATAGGAATTCGAAAATACCGACTGTAGAAAGTTTAGGACAAATTTGAGCTATTTTGATCCTAGAGTCGACATAGGTCATGGAAATCAGCAATGCCTACTGTGGCAAACCTATGAGGTCCGTTTTGACGCATTTTTGACTTCTAAATGGATACAACTTAGTCCTGGATGGATTTTAAGCCCTAGATATCATGATTACTATATAAGGAGACTAAGAAGATATTTTTTTACAACCTTTTACATTACTTTGCAAGTCTTTTGGAGGAGATCAACAACACAAGAAGAGAAAGATAGGGTTTGGATTGGTTTCATCATTGTAATTATCACATGATAATCGTTTGTTTTTACTAGTATGAATGTTTATGCTTGATTGATAGATTATTTGGGTGTCCAACTAATTCAGATTGTTAATTAATCTAAATCTAATAGAGAGTTGTGATATACGTGTAATAGTCGAACACCTCCTAAACAAGTAGAGAACGTGAAACCTTACATAGGGATTATGTGGAGCAATCACGTGTAAATGAAACATTAGTAAGCAGACCGAGTTTATATGTTTGATGCTAGGATCAACCTACACCACAAGACCTAAAGCATTCGATTAAGTTACACCTTGAGAGCGTATTCTTGGTGGCTTGGACGGATAGAATCTGTTAGTCGAGCGCTTCCGTATCCAGTGATATAAGGAATTTGGAGGATAACGTATCTTATTGTTATTCTACTGTTGGTGATAATTGGTGACTAATAATGAACAGATGAGTATACTACTTTGATGAATGTTTAGTAACGAAGAAGGATTCCTCAATCACATTTCTCTCCATTGCTTACAACTTAATATTTCAGTTGCTTTCTTATTTACTTTGTCTAAAAACTAAAACAAAACCCCCTTTGTGACACTTTAAACAATTGAAACACCTCGCTGCTCGTGGGAACGAATCTTATTTACTACTATATTACTCATTAATTAAGTAGAAGATGAGTGAAATAATTTGTGCACTCACGTCACATATCTAGTAGTCACAATGTTCTGCAGGATGAATTTGGTGGTTTGTATATTTCTTCTTCCTTGAAGGGATCAAGCACATATTGTAGTTCAACAACTAAGATGAAGCAGTAAAATAGGTGGAAAAAGAATATTTACAAGGTGATGAAAAAGTAGGAAAATGGGAAGTTGGATTAATATTATTTACCATAGCACCTTGAACCAACATAACATCCGTAAACAAGTCTCTATTCTTATATCCAAATGGATCAAACTTAAAATAACAAAATCATCCTTAGTGAACTTAACAACAAATAGAGGATTATTTTTAATTCTAGAACAAGAATCTAAAATTAGTTTTAGATATTTGCATAACTGAATCTCTAGTTAAATAAATATACCATTTCCCACTATGAGTTTATTTTTGCCAGCATAAAAAGAAGTACTATGAAGAGCTGACCCATTACTAGTCATATGAGAAGAATCACCAATATGAGATAGCCATGTAGAGAAAGTGGGATCATCACTCAAGACATTTAGACTGGAAAATGTTGGATTAACAAGATCAATATTTACAGAAGAGTTTCTGGAAGTATCAGTAGAAATATTCTTTGAAGAAGCATAATGAAAGAACACATGCTTGCATATTGTCCCATTTTTCGACAAATCTGACGCTCAACTTGAGAATAGTAAGTTTGAGTCCTCTTGACATCACTAGAATCTGGAATGAAAACATAACTTAAGCCAAAACCTTGTGAAAAAGTGTTATTATTAGAACTAGAAGAATTCTTGTTTTTCATAGAACCATTACCAACAAAATTGTTTTCCAGAAAGGAGGTAGCGGGATGTTATGAATCCAAAACATTGCTAGATTTTTATGGTAAATAATAAAGCCACTGCTCATAATTCAATAGCCTAGCCTTATTTTCAGCAAACATAAAAGGTGATTTTCTATTTTGAGTAGAGATCACAAAATTATCATAATCTCGTCTCAAACCATTCAAACATCAAATCTGATTCATCGAGCTTTTCACTGATTGCAGCTAAAGAACTAACTTTTATTTTAACAGTACGAAGAAAGATAATAATTGACTAATTACCTTTTCAAATATTATGAAGCTGATTTCTTAGCATATTCTTTCTAGCAACAAATTGATTCTTAAAATAAGTTTTAAAAAACATTCATTATAACAAGCAGATTGTAATCTAAGAATATCAACGAATACAGTTGATGTAAAAGTTGCCTTCAAACAACTAGCAACTAATCAATCCTGCTTTCTCCAAAAGATCCACTGGAATTTGAGCCTACAACTCTATCCATAAGCAGTTCTGGTGGTTCTTTAATCTTACCACAAACATAACCATAAAAATCAATAGAATTAAATCGACTCAAATTGATCTTTCCACGAAAAATATTTAGTTGAACCTAACTTGATTGAAATGAGGTTGGAAATATTAGTAAAAAATAATGAAAAAATTGTAAAAGAACTACAAAAGTTGGTAGAATCAAAAACAAAAGTCATGATATTGGTGTTCCAAACGTTATGAGAACTGGTATTGGTATTGTTATTATCCATATTTCTAGTAGTAACCGTCAATAATTTTAAGAAATTTTCAGAGTAAGGATCAAGAAATAAAGATCCATAAAGATAAAGAAATATATTGAATTAGGTATTGAAAATGATGTTAAATTGATGTTAAAGATATGTAAATGTTGAAAATGATGTTGAATTACATAAATCTAATCTTGATTTTAAGAAATTTGTTGAAAAAGAATCATAACCTAATCTAATACCATCATAATTTTGGGAAAAGTTGTTAAGAGTTTGTATTATTAAATGTAAGGGAATAGTACAACTATTATAGAACAAAGACTATTTTGTAGAGAGATAAAAAACAACTGTAGTGAAACTAAGCAATACTAGCCGATACAAGTCAAGTCAAGGAATTGACTTCTAACACCAATATTAACTTTATTGGTCTCAGTTTGAATTTACAGATTGATGCAGGGATTGATGTGGTTTTAATTTAGACATCAAGAACACGGGTGTCGATGAAAAAGTATGCAAGCACGGTTCGTTCCACAGGGATATTGGAATTATAAGTTTTAATTTTTAGCTAATTAATGTGATAATAAAAAAATTAATTTAGTGATTATATTCTAAAATTAAATATGCTTAAAATACTAAAAATAATTTACAAGTGAAAGAAAACCTAGGACTTGAGATTTCATCACAATTATGCTTACTAGATGTTTACAACCATTCTCTATTATTTTCTCAAATATACTCAAGATGGTTTCTGACACAATAAATACGTCTTGGAAAATATGGAATTTAAATCAATTAGTTTTCTCAAATGATTAATAATTTTCTCCACTATAATATTCTTTAGTTAAAACAATTACTTAAGCATTTAAGGACACATGAAGAAATTATTATCATTATGATCAAGAAATAGGACAAAGAGAAATTATTATAGAAAATAATTATAACATGCTAGCAAACGCAATAGGACTCCCTCTCTAATCATATATGACGGTTCTAGCTATTCATGGAACAAGAAGTACAAGAAAGTAGAGAAAAAATAATTTTATTCATTATTTTAGAAGAAAAATACAAAAAAGAACTGACCAACTGAGTCGCAGAATGATTAATATGATTGAATAAATAAACGAAAAACATCGGGTGAAGTTAAATAGGGTTGTTCTTTGGTGTAGCTAGAAAAGGATTGTCATCCTATGCATAAACACAAAAACTGTATTCAGAAAATTGTCGCCAAAACTGTTGATTTTGAAAGAAAACGCAACGGTTTTAACGACAGTTCACCTCTTATGGTAACAATTTCTTCTTATTCTCTTCCAGCAGCAACAAAAAAAAATTCTGAGTTGTTTTCCGTTATGTTTCTGGCCAAGCCAGCCCCCCAAACTCTCTATGATCGACTCTTATTTATGCAACATTCAAATCTCGTAATAACTCCCAAAGTATTCCCACAGATCTTCAAATAATATTTTCTTCTCGATAATTATTTTCTTTCTCAAAACCACTTTCGATCCTGATTTTTTTCCTTTAAATAAACTCAGTGATGCTGTTGTGTTTGATTCCATCTCGCTGTTTCATGGTGTTTTCTAACAATGAAAGGAAAACTACTTCTGTAAAAAGGGAAAGAATATCCGGAAACACGAAATGTAATATTTTGCCGAGATTTTATTGATTTTAGGTTGTTTTGAGACGTACATCTATTGTAGATAAGGAGAGATTATATCTTATTTTAAACTCCTTGAAATTCTCTTACAAACTCATAACAGATTGCACAACTTAAGATAAGTTCTCGCCAATTTTTTCCTTTTTGAATGAGAGATGGGTGCCTTTAACAATTCGATGGGTGCCTTTATCAGTTCTTAAGGGTGCCTTAATCCAAAATGAAGGTGCCTTTAACAGTTTTTAAACTAATTTCTTCTATATTTATTTCCCCCCAAAAAATACCTATACACACATAAAATAACACAATTAGTACACAATCGAACACTATCAATATAAATAATTGAGACAAATAAGACATAAAAATGTGTCTACCAAATACCTTCAAACTTATTATTTGCTAGTCCTCGAGAAAATCTAATCTAGAAAATAAAAAGTTCTAACTCACTGTCGCAGGCATCGCGATTGCACTTAGCATGTGCAACCAGTCTTTAAACCCATAGGTGTCTCTATCAGACGAGTTGTAGTCTCGTGAGGATTTACAAGGGGTGTAACTACAAAACCTTTTACTCCAAATCCTAGCTACTTGTGAACGATTGAGGGTAGACACTAAACATGCTATTTAGTTGGCTAATTTTTTTTTGGCTATGAGAGGAATTACCTTGTTTTGAATCCAATTGTTGTACAGGAGTTTGTACTCAAGCGTGCTAAAATTCATATATAAGAAAACAAAGTACTACTCAGAAAGTCGTACAATGGACCATGATATTCAGAATTTAACAAACTACAATCACAAGAATAAATTAATAAAATGGATATGGAGATAGAAGTATGCGCATGTTGACTACGGTGAACGGTGTTTCCCAGAATATTTGTATGAACATCATGCCAAGATGAACCCTAATAGATTGAGATATGCACCCACTGGTATGAATCCTAATTCTAGTATCAACTCAGTTGGTATATACAAGGCCCAATGGTTGATTTATTTATTTTTTATTTTATTTTATTTTTCTGACAACATGATCATATCTTTTGAATCTAAGCGCATGCTCCTTGTAAGCAGATTACATGATAATTCCCATAGATCTAGCGTTCCACGCTTGCTTAGGCGACGAAGACAAGGAAAACACACACATATTGTTATCCAAGTGTCATTTTTTTTCATTGGTCAAGTTCAATTAAAATAATGGGGCTTGATCTCAATCACTCTAATTCATCCTAGCGGCGACAACAATGCTAGTGCCCCACCAAATCACTTAGAGAAACACAAAAAGATGCAAAAAAAAAATGATATGGTGGCGACTATCATGTTATTTTTACACCTGAGCTTTGTCCTTTTATGAATAAAACATTTAGTTGGGTCCCTCAACTCCTACAAAAATTTGTTTTCATCTATTTAGAATGGTCAGTGTCATCCTAAATTGTTCACAAGTTTCTAAAATTTGGAGTTTTTGGTACAACTAAATTTTTTAAATTTTTCTCCCTTACCCCAAAACTTAAACTGAACATACATAGTCCTCGATGTTCTAAAGATAAATGAATGAAAGCATGAACAAATTAAAAGAGATGAGGAAAGATATTACTAGCACTGTGTACCAAAAGCATATGGGTTACCTCCCATAGAGCGCTAAGTTTAAAGTCTTCATCTAGATCAAGAAAGGATTAAACACAATTTACGAATCATGTAACAATAATCTGAATAACTGTGGATCATTTAAGTCAATCAGATTTGAATTATATAGTTGATCACAATGGAATATATGAAATTGGTGGTCATTCTCATGAAAATGTGTTGATTTAAACTTCCTAAAATATTCATGTTTGGTTCCAAAGTTTTCGAATTGACACATATGAATTTCAGATGTTACCAAATTTGATAGAATTTTTTTTGGTGGGACAACAAAGTCAATTATGGTATTATCGCATGGGTAAACCACATCAACCAGAGGATGGGTTTATAACAACTGAGTTTTATTTTGGACAAAATCAGGCTCGGGAAAAAATGTATGAAGATAATCTTTTAAAATGGTACAGGCACATATGTGAAGTCCCAAGTGAGGGACTTTAAGCAGGGATACTTGAAAATCACAAGAGTCATTGATACCCCCAAACTTAGGGTGGACATTACTCTCACATGGACCAAAAACTATTGGTTGGGTTCTAATGTCCTTAAGGTCAGAACTACGCTCAGCTTCATCTGAGGACTGGTTACACAAATGATCCAAAATAACATCATCATCAAAACCATACAATGGGTTATCCAAGGTGTTCCTAAAAGCCTCTTCTTTTAAATCAGTGATCCCAAGAGGTTCATCACATTCATATAATGGATTGTTAAACACAGTGCTTTGTAAAGGATCATGAATAGTCCTACATTTTATAACAACATCCTCACTCATATTTGAAACTTTTTCGAGTCTATCATCTTCATCAGAAACTATTATTTTTGAATCGTTAGACTCTAAATTACTAGTCTCAGGACAAACTCGTTCCTCTAATCCATCATCGTCTTCATAATAATAAGGAAATATTTCACCGTCTATAACAATTATATCTCTAGTTAAATCCTTTTCCTCTTGAATAGGTAAATAATTATCAACATTATTAGGATTGGAACTAGAAACATCATTATTCTCATGAAGCTCAACTTGTGTAAAAATTTCCTGATCATTATGACTACGAATTTCAAATTCTTCATCACTACTATCTTAATCCTCACAATGACATGAAGATGATTGAACCTTATTTGAACAAGTAGTGTCTTCAATTCTAACCTTGTCCTCTAGATTAGGTAAATATTTGTCATTATTATCAAGGGTAAAATTGGAAACACTATTTTGGCAATTAAATTCATTTTGAGTAATATTAGCAGCTAACCGTTCTTCTTTTTCAATTTCATCTAAACGTGTCTTAAGTTCACCGAGAGTGGTACTTAAAGCTGCAATTCTTTTATTCTGATCTAATTCACACCTAAGTGACTTTTTATAAAATTTCTTCATTAATATGGCACTCCTATGTGAACTTTCAGTCAACTTTTTGGGTGAATCTTCTAAAGAAAGACTTTGATCATAGAAGTATTATGTTGCAACTGCTTCATTAAATCCTCCAAAGATGGAAAACTAACATTTTGCTCAGTATAATATTGCTCATTTACCCATTCGTACGACTGGTGAGCGTGCGAATAGTAATTGGGATCAATATGGTATGAACCATAATCTTCAAAAGGCTGGTAGTGGTCCCAAGTACTATCTACACTAGAGTCATAGTACGGATAATGCCCATTGTGAAACTCAGGTCGATGTGCATTGTATTGGTCCTCATAATACCAGTTCGATATTTTTTTAAATCCACGTGCAAATGCAGGTTCAACTAAAATAGGTAAGCTCAAGTTACCTTAGCGAAATATACCTATATTCAAAGACTGGTCAAAGGTACGAGGCTAAGGCTTGTGTAATTTCAACTGGTAACTCCCATCAGGCCATCGACACAGGTTCAGCTTACTTTTCAACAGGTTTTCCTAAAACTCGGTAGTCTGACGATGCAATTGGTGTGTGCACGTGTTTTTTTTTATATATAAAAGAAAATAAAATCTAAAAGAAATATATAGACAAATTGTTTCTAAAATTTTTAATGAAATAAAAAGGGTACTGTTACTTACCTTTTTTGGTAGGCACTTTCCACAATAAATGTAGAATATTACCTACACAACAAAAACAAGAAAAATACCCAAGTAAAATTTAAAATAGAAAAAAAAACCTAAACTAATTAACACAAAATTAAAGAAAAATTGAAAATCACAATTTCTCAATCCCCAGCAGCGACGCCAAAAACTTGATGTGGTTTTAATTTAGACTGCAAGAGCACGGGTGTCGATGAGACGGTATTCAAGAACGGTTTGTTCCACATGGATTTCAGAATTGTGATTTCTAATTTTTAATTATTTAATGTGTTAATAACAAAATTGATTTGTTAATTATATTCTAAAATTAAATATGCTTAAAATACTAAAAATGATTTACAAGTGAAAGAGAACCTATGACTCGAGATTTCATCACAATTATGCTTATTAGATGTTTACAACCATTCTCTATTATTTTCTCAAATATTACTCAAGACGATTTCGGACACAATAAATACGTCTTGGAAAATATGGAATTTAAATCAGTTAGTTTTCTCAAAGGGTTAATATTTTCTCCACTATAATAGGCTTATCTCTGAAAAGAATATTTAAAACAATTATTTAAGCATTTAAGGACATATGAAGAAATTATTATCATTATGATCAAGAAATAGAACAAAGAGAAATTATTATAGAAAATAATTATAACATGCTAGCAAACGCAATAGGACTCCCTCTCTAATCCTAGATGAGGGTTCTAGCTATTCATGGCACAAGAAGCATAAGAAAGTAGAGAAAAAATAATTGTATTCATTATTTTAGAAGAAAAATACAAAAAAGAACTGACCAACTGAGTTGCAGAATGATTAATATGATTCAATGAATAAACGACTAACATCGGGCAAAGTTGAATTTGGATTTTCTTTGGTGTAGCTAGAAAAGGACTGTCATCCTATGTATAAACTCAAAAACTGTTGCAGACACTATTCAGAAAACTGTCGCCAAAACTGTTGAGTATGAAAGAAAATGCAACAGTTTTAACGACGGTTCACCTCCTATGGCAACAGTTTCTTCTTATTCTTCTTCTCTTCCGGCAGCAGCAAAAAAAATTTCTGAGTTATTTTCCGTTGTGTTTCTGGCCAAGCCAGGCCCCTAAACTTCCTGTGATCGACTCCTATTTATAGCGTAACATTCAAATCTATAACTCCCAAAGTATTCCCACAGATCTTCGAATCATATTTTCTTCTCGATAATTATTTTCTTTCTCAAAACCACTTCCGATCCTGATTTTTTTTCTTTAAATAAACTCGGTGATGCTGTTGTGTTTGATACCATCTCGTTGTTTCATGGGGTTGTCTAACAATAAAAGGGAAACAACTTCCGTGAAAAGGGAAAGAATATCCCCAAACACGAAATGTAATATTTTCCCAAGATTTTGTTGATTTTACGTTGTTTTGAATCACGTACATCTCTTGTAGATAAGGCAAGATTATATCTTGTTTTAAAAGCCTTGAAATTCTCTTACAAACTCACAACAGATTCGCACAGCTTAAGATAAGTTCTCGCCAATATTACCCTTTTTGAATGAGAGATGGGTGCCTTTATAAATTCTTGAGGGTGCCTTAATCCAAAATGAAGGTGCCTTTAACACTTTTTAAGATAATTTTTTCCACATTTTTTTCTTCCCCAAAATACCAAAAAACACATAAAATAACACAATTAGTACACAATCGAGCATTATCAATATAAAAAATTAAGACAAATAAGACAAAAAGTATGTCTATCATGGATCTGCTTGCCGTCTAGAGCAGTAAAAAGGCTGGCTACTTCTGCTAAACATGCCGATGTCTTTTCTCTTCTTGAACCTGCACTTTGGTTGAAGCAAGTTCAATATCAGTTTGTTTTTTCTTACTGAAGGAGACTGTAAACTCGTGATAGAGTCAATACTTTCTCCTGCGTGTTCTATTAACCAATATATTAACAGCATTATCTTGGATTGTAGATCTCATCTCAACTATATGAGTTCTTTTATTTTTGTACACATAGGGTGCGAATGTAGTATTTTTGTTGACAAGTTAGCTAAGCTTGTTAGGATGACTCAAATATTTGTATATTGGGCTAGCTGTCCTCGTCCAATCCTCAACGATTTGCTTTATTAGAAAGTTACGTGCTTTTGTGACCAATTAGAAAATAGAAATATAAAACCATAAAATTGATATTTTCATGTCCATTGATGTTTTCACACATCCTTCGATTCCCCTTAATGGTTACTACGTATGTTATTAAATTTACAGAGAAATTAAATTTGTGGATCTAGTGGGGCGAGAATCGTTTTGTTTTATATGAATTTACCGAACCAATGAAAATTATAACCCTCACACAAAAGTAGAATCCTCATATAGGGGCTTATGTTTCTATACAGGGGCTTTTCATATAAGGAAAAAATAGGGTCATTAGTTAGTAAATACAAAAAAGCCTTATCAATCATATTTTCATAATGGCTAAAAACCTTTGTTTTATTAGTGTTAATCATTTAATTAGATTAACTAATCTAGTGTTAGTTATTAGATTAGATTAATGATTTTGATTTATAGTTAGAGTCAGTGTTTTGGTTTTTGTAGGGAAGAGAATTAGAAGGAAAAAATATATTTTTTTCTTGAAAACCCTAGATTTTGATTCACCCAACCGAATTAAGTGATTCCAGTGAAAAATTTAGGTGGATGAATCCTTGTATGATAGAGAAACCAAATTTTACATAGCTCATGATGGAGATCGTGATTCACCCAACTGAAGATTAATTTTTTTTGCTTTTCAGACTGGTTTACAGTTGGGTTCTTCGTAGCCAACCGTAAGACTAATTTATAGTTAGGTATTAATGAACTCCTAACCATAAACGGGTAAAAATTTGGTTTTCCTAAATGTTTCCTAGTTACGGTTGGGTTTTGTTTTATGCACCAACTGTAAATTATTTACGGTTGGGTTTGGTATATCCAACCCAACTGTAACTCAGTTACGATTGGTTTTGGTATATCAAACCCAACTGTAACTCAGTTACGATTGGGTTTTGGTATATGAACCCAACTGTAAATCAGTTACGGTTGGGTTTTACCCAGTTATGTTAGGAGTTCATCATCACCTAACCGTAAATTAGTCCTACGGTTGGATACGAAGGGAAAAACCCAACTGTAAACCGGTCTAAAAAGATAAAAAAGAGAAACCATGCCTTCAATCATACCCGTGTTGTTTTTTTAAATAAACCATGGATTTTTTGAATCATACCTCATATAAACCATGTGTTCTTGTTGAGGAGCTTGAAAAGGGAGAGAAGAGAAAAACGGTTATTTGAGAAGAGAAGGAGTTGAAATGGTTTGAATTAGATTTAGGTTTTTTTGTTGTTGATTTGTTTAGGTTTAATAGATGGAAGGGTAATTCAGACTTTTTATTGATGGAATGGTAAGTTAGACATTTTTTACTGTCTCAGAACATCCCCTAACCGACTAGTTGGTCACCTTCAATCCTAGAAAAGACCCTTCATTGGCAGGAGTGGTGGTTTATGGCTTCTTTGGAATGATTAAATGGATATATAAATTCTTTCTTTTTCTCCTAACTTCATTCATGCTAGAATAGGTAGGGATGGTCCAATTCAGGAATGTCATTTATTCTGCATTTATGGTCCTCCTAGACTGGCGGATAGGGCAAGATTTTGGCAAGATCTATCTTACCAAGTTTATCAGATTTGTGGCAGTAAATGCTTTATAGGCGACTTTAATGCCATTACTTCAGGGCAAGATAAGTTTGGTGGGCGTCCAATTCTGGAAGAGAATATTTCTTACTTCAATTATTTCATTCAACAAAATCACTTATTAGATTTAGGTTTTTGTGGTCTGGCTTATACTTGGTCCAATGGCCGTAACACTAAAGGCTTAATAAGACAACGCCTAAATAAGGCTATGGCTACCCCAGAATAGTGTATTAGTAATCACAATGCAGGTGTCCTTCATCTTCCAAGATTTGCTAGCGACCATGCTCCTATTTTGTTGAATACTTCCAAGAATATTGCAAGATCTCCTCTCACTTACAAATTTAAAGCTTTCTGGGTTTCTCATCCTGACTTAAATGAAAAGGTAAATGAGTGTTGGTCCCAAAACCCAAATGATGATATTCAAGATAACTTCGCAAGTTAGGAACATTCCTTACTCAATGGAGTCGTAAGAAAATCGGTTGTGTTAGATACAAGATAGCAAAGTTAAAATCCAAACTTCTTAGAATTCAATCATGGAGACCTTCAACCTCTTCTATCCAACAAGAAAAGTTATGTATTACAAGTCTAAATTAATATTTAGTCATGGAAGCAACATATTGTGATTAGCGTATGAAGCAAAACTGGGCAAAAATTGGAGATAGGAATACAAGACACTTCCATCTGTCATTACAACAAAGAAGAAAGAAAAACACTATTACCTATCTCCAAAAGGAAGACTCTGCATGGATCACAAACAATAAAGATATTTCAAGAGAACTAGTTTCTCACTTCCAGAATTCTTTCCTTCAAGATATTAATCAACTAAGAGATAGTATTTCTTTTACATAACCAACTGTTATATCTTTAAAATAAAATGACAACATCTCCAAAGATCCTACAATAGAGGAAATATGGGTTGTCTTAGTCAAAGTGGGTTCTTATTCTTCCCCTGGTCCGGATGGGTACTCTCCTATCTTTTATAAAAAAATTTGGTCTACTGTATGCACTGATTTTGTGAAATTAATAAAATAGTCTTTGAATATGGAAGGATTCCAAATCTTCTTAACATACCCATATTACTTTTATTCCAAAAATCAAAAATCCAGCAAAACCCACTGATTTTAGACCAATTGCACTTTGTAATGTTCTTTAAAAAATTGTTGTAAAAATTATTTCTAATAGGATTAAACCTTTCTTGAATAACTTTATCTCTTGGTGTCAAAATACTTTTGTTTCGGGTCGTCAAATTTTGGATAATATAGTCATATCAAAAGAGTTATTACATTTATGAAAAATTATCATGTTTTTAATGGGAACTTTGCTATGAAAGTTGACATGGCGAAATCATATGATTGTGTAAACTGGAAATTCTTGGAAAATATGCTTCACATTATGGGTATTACAGGGAAAACTCATCGTTTGATTATGGAATGTGTAACTACTCCACTTTCTCAATCAATCTCAATGGAAGTCCACATGGTTTTTTCAAAAAAAGAAAGAGGTATTCGTCAAGAATGCCCTCTATCTCCTACTATTTTCATAATTTGTTCACAAGGTCTTTCTATTCTCATGAAACAGTATGAAAGACAGGGTTTTTACTATGGTTATAAGTTAACAGATGAGCACCATCAATAAGTCATCTAATGTTCGCAGATGAATTATTTTTCTTTGGATATATTGATAGGATTAATATCTTTCCTTTAAAGCAGATTGTCCATCAATATTCTGAACTATCAGGGGAAATGATCAATTTCAACAAATCCTATATGTTCTTTAGTAAGGGTGTTTCTTCTTTGAGAAAACAAGTCATTCTACAGTATATGAACATTAAAGAAATGAAAGATGATGATAAATATCTGGGCATTTACCCTCTGAAATCCGACTACCAAGTTTCTAGTTTTGATTTACTCATTGATAAGTTAAAATCAAAACTTACAAGATGGAGACAACACTTTTTGAATCAGGCAGGGAGAACTATCCTCACAAAAATGTCTTTTCTTTTATTCCTGTATTCTTTATGGGTATATGCATCATTCCTAAGGGTGTTATTGAACAAATTAATAAAATCATGAGGAGCTATTGGTGGGGTCATCCTTCAGATACCAAAAAATCTCATTTTATCAATTGGAATAAAATTATGATGAGCAAAGAGTATGAAGGACTAAGAATTAGGAATATTGAGTTAATGAACAAGGCTCTGGTCTGTAAACTAGCTTGGAGATTCTCGGAGAACCAAGATGTTATGTGGGTTCAAATCTTGTCTGCTAAATATCTTATGGGAAAGTCCTTCTGGACCATGGATCTTAATCCGAATTGTTCAGCAATTTGGAAAAGTATTATGGAAGTAAGACCATTATTAGAGAATAATACTTTTTAGCAAGTCTCCAAATCTCCGAGGGTTAAAATTTGGGGAAAACAGTGGGTTTCTAATCAACTGCAACACATCTTTCCCATGCCTAATAATTCTCCAGCGAATATTCAAGTTGTTTTGGATCTCGTAATCAATAACAAAAATACTTGGAATATTCCACTTTTGGAAGAATTATTCATGACAAGTTTATCGGCTGTTATATCTAACATTTACGTCATTTTTGAAGACCAAGAAGACGTATTGATTTGGAGTCCTTCTAATTTTGGTAAGTTTTCTTCAAAGTCTTGTTATAATATGATGGCAAGATCTTATCCTAGCTTTTCTGCAACTGGTGCTTTTCCTTGGTAAATTTTTTGGTCAAGAAATAACATCTTACCTAAAATAATAATTTTTATATGGAAAATGTTAAACAATGGTCTTGATGTCAAAAAAAATATAAGAAGATTCAATAACAATATCGATTCTTCTTGTACTCTTTGTAAGAATGCTGAAGAGTCTATTTTTTATCTTTTCTTCAATTGTCCTTGGGCTAGGAGAGTGTTCAACACTGTTTCTTCTTATTTTATAACTCAATCAGAAGTTGATGATCCAAGGACAATTTTATTAAATTGGATGAATGATACTCAACATAAAAAATTCAAGTTAGGCATTTGCATCTTGTGGAACCTGTGGAAAATGAGGAATAATATGGTCTTTTTAGGAGCTTCTTTCTCGGCAGACACAAATTTAAAATTGGCAAAAATCGACTTTGAATATTGTATTGATGAAGAATCTATCACAAGTAACTCCTCAACAAACCAATACCTTATTCAACTATGGACACCTCCAGATATTGGGTTTATCAAAATCAATGTGGATGCTGCTTTCGTTCCAAACAAAGGCGTTGTTGGAGCTATAGCTCAAGACCATAATGGGATGTTCATGGGATGTTTATGGGATGTGGAACATCTACCTTTGATGTAATTTCTCCTCTAATGGCAGAAACTCTGGCTGTCCAGTTGGGAATGAAGCTAACTTTACATCATAACTTCACTAAAGTCATAATCGAAGAAGACGTTACAAACGTTTCTAAAGCTATCTATGGAGATATTGTAGATATACCTTGGAGCATTAGATCTTTAGTTTTGAAGATCAAGGAGGAGGAGTCAAAATTTTTGGATATAAAGTTTGTTCTTGTCCCTCAGTATGTAATCTCCTTAGAGCAAGGACTATGGGATAGTGTTAAAGCACTCTATCTCTTTCAAAATGGTTGAGAGAAAAGGTGAATGAATGAAAAACTCACTATGAGAATTAGATGAAAGGAGACTATACGGTATATAATATGCCGTATATTTTATATAAAATTTTCAACTACAAATTAGAGAAAGAAAATTTACTGTAGGCCTACATGTTTTAATTTTTAAACTAAAAAACAATTGAAAAGATATAATGTAATTACACATTTTCATATTTTTAATTAAAGAAATAAAGAAATTTTGGTGGGAAACAATTTTCAAAAGGAAAAAAATTCCAAACGACAAACTTTTTGCCGTATGGGAGGAAAACAATTCATAAGGTACACAGTTTGCCGTGTGGGCGGAAAAAAAATTCATGGGACAAACTGTTTGCCGTATAGTGAAAACTTTCAACCTTTTTTTCACTTGAAAGAGTGGTTGATTGAGTTTGGGTGAAGAAGGTTTCCCTCTACCCATAGTAACGTTAAATTTGATAAAAAAAATTAATTTTAATTGAGGGGATCTATCCAATAGCCCTTGCTTTTAGCTCACTCTTTATGTCAATATGCTATGCACAATAACTTTGAAAGATGGTGGAATGATAGTTCTCCTCCTAGTTGTATTTCTTTTAACCAAAACCCAAATGGGATGATTTAATAAAAGTTTCTAAGAGCTTTTCAAAACCCAAATGGGATGATTTAATAAAAGTTTCTCAGAGCTTTTCAAAACCCTTTCTTCTTTAAAAAAAAATCCATATACAAGGCTTCCAAAAGTAATAATGAGTCAATTTGGTCCGGTGTAGAATAGTTTGGTTATTATGACAACAGTAATTTAAATAAAAAAAAACACACACAAAAAAATTTATCCACCGGACAAGAATTCTTCATTTCATCCCCGGGCTCCCTGATATCTTTGCGTTTGTTACAGGTTAGTGGGCACACTCTGGCAGGTTACTAATGTTAGGATTCTAAACGCAGTCAGGTGCATGAGCCACGTACTTGTTGAAAAGTATAAACAAAATAAGAAATTAAAAAAAAAATTTGATCCATAATCAGTTAATGTACAAAAACAAAAGAGGAAGATAAATGAGATATATTGTAATTGTTGTTGTAATAAAAAAAACGATAAATGAGTTGGGGGTGGGGGGCAGTGTTTTAAATTAAATTAATTCCGAAGTAGTATTAAATTTGTGTACCCAAAAGCAAGGAAGGTGGAGACTGGAGAGAATCTAGAAATGCCCCTCCTATTCCTTAACCTTGACAGTTCCTTCCTTCTTTCCAAAAATAAATAACAAAAAAGATTTTCAAACTACTAGAGAAGTGAAGAAAAGAGAATCAATTAAAATAAAAAAAGCTTGGGAAAAGAAAAAGAAGAAGAAGAATAAAATGAGACTAGATGTTGACAAATATCATGTCACTGTTGTTCATACAAGTTTGTTTGTCATTGTGTTGTAGATTTTCTTATCTGGGATCTCTTTCTCTCTCTCTAGCAAAGACTGGCTGGCCCAGTAGATCAACAAACAAATCTCTCTATTGATAATAACTTTTCATAATTCTCTTTTCTTTTCTTATACTAAGAAGAGGAAGATCTAATTTCATTTTTAAAGTTTTTTTTCCTTCTTCTTCCTCTTCAAATGGTGTTATTCAAACTCCCTCACCTAGTATTTCTCGCTCTGTTTCATTAAAGACTTTCAATTTCAGTGGTTGAAGAGATTATTATTATGTAGATAGTTGATTGATTGATTCAGAAGATGTGGGTTTGAGGTAAATAATAATTTAGATTCTGGGTTGCATTATTTTTTATATCTTTTTTTGGGTTTTGTGATTAAGCAGATTGGGATTGGATTTGTATGTTTGTTTGTTGGTTTAGAAGAAAGATAAACACTTTTTTTTTATTTTAGAGTATTTATGTTTTCATTATTAGCTTTTCCCTTTTGAGGAAAGGCTTCTCTTTTCTTGATGATGATAAGAAAATGGCAGTCAGTACTATCAGAATTGACTGTCTTTTCATCTCCTTGTATCAGAATTTGGAATTTGTGTGAAGATTTACAATTGGGGTTTCTCAATAGATTATTAGACCTAAAATTGGTAGTACATTGAAGCTGCTCTCAAGTGTTAGATTGCTTGAATTTCTCACTGTCATCTCTCAAGCAGTATCTGTCTTTTATCTTGTTTCATTTGTAAACAGTACTGCAGTACCTTTGATGTTTGTTTTCTTTGTTTAGTATATGTTTGTTGATAGTGTGCAAATTCTTGGGGGTTGGCAGGGAATGGGAACGCAAATCCAGTGTAAAACCTACTCTTCGGCATTTCACTCTATGTGGGATCTTAATGAGAATGCAAACAGTGGAAGTTGGCCTGTCTATTACGATGATAAAGTCTTGAAGAAGGAGCAGTACTACAACTGTTACATGGCAAGGTCTAAAATGGAGAATGGATATTCAGATTACGAGAAACAAGTACTGAAGCAAACAATACTTGAGCATGAAAATGTATTCAGGAAACAGGTACATTTGGTTTCAGTTTTCTTTTGCCAAGCTAATAAATCTTATTATGTCCTGATAGAGCTTTACATTCTCTTACCTTTGCTTGTTATTTTTTACCTAGGTTTATGAACTACACCGGCTTTATAGAACACAGAGGGAT
This sequence comes from Papaver californicum, assembly GCA_023531435.1. Taxonomy (NCBI): domain Eukaryota; kingdom Viridiplantae; phylum Streptophyta; class Magnoliopsida; order Ranunculales; family Papaveraceae; genus Papaver; species Papaver californicum. The sequence goes on from JAJJMC010029998.1 coordinate 2,657,840, forward strand.
TTAATGAATGAGTTAAAAAAGAACGAATTGCAAAAGTATCCGAGACCAATGGAGGTATCACAGTCAAGTAATCAATTTTCATCTCAAACAGCCTTGGAAGACGTTAAAAATACGTGCCAGGTACCCAGCTTCCCCTTCATGAGCCCTACTTGCAGTAAACCCTCCATATCAGGTGTTGAGAGCACGCAGTCTCCTATGTGTTTTGTAAAAGAGAGTAGTCTGCATGTCAACTTAAATGCTGTACAGGGTGAGAGTTTTATTGAGGAAGGTGAGTTATTGAAGTCCAACTCTAAACAGGTGCTGAGAAAAATGTTTGACCTGCAACTTCCAGCATATGAGTACATAGATAGTGATGGAGAGGATCGGGAAGCAAAAGTTTCTCAATCATCTAAAGTAGCAGCTTATCCTCTTAAGAGAAATTGTGGTGTGGCATCTGCAATAGACATGAAGCTGTCTCTTGGTAGAGGGGTGAACCTTAGTTGCCATGGAGATGCTTCAAGGTCTGAATCCTATGTATCAAACAGGATTGGATTGGCTGATTTGAACCAACCCATACAAAGTGAGGAAACAGTATATCCCTCTCCAGTTAATTTTTTAGGAACTACTGCTGGTCTTTGTGGGAGGAGTCAAGGAGAGGAGTCGCCTGCAAAACCAAATTACTCAGGAGTCCCTCGGGATTATTTTGTTAATGCGCAGAAAGACAAGAGTAGTGGATCTCACCAAAATGATATACATTTGGAGATTGAGGGGAAAAAAAAACAACCATATAATCTTGAAGCGGGTTAGTGTTCTTTGATTATATTGCATTGAGGTCTCAAAAATCAAAATTGAAAATTCCAATTTTTTTGACCTTTGCGAATTTTTGCTGTTTTACGAATGAAATGAAACAAAGTTTTGCAAGAAATAGTTGGATTGCCAACTATTGCCCATGGCCAGGGAAATGAAAGGAACCCTTAAGCATGTTGCCAAGTTTCTTTTTTCTTTTTTCATGATGTAGTTCGCCTTAGCACAATAGAAATATTCTCTCAAAAACAAATTATGCTCATTTTTGACCAAATGGCTTTGATAAGGTTGAGTAACGAGTCATAAAAAAATGATCAATTTACATTACTTGGATTGAACTCTACTATTGGTTTGTGATATTTGCTAATAGTGTTTGTTTTCATGTGGTCTTCTCTTTGTACAGGACTAAGTAGAGGAAACTTCGATTCGTTTCATTTACAGAATTTGCCTGCACAGTCCGCTTCACCAAATGTTGATCCTAGTAGGGCTCATGAATATCCAGCATTTGTTGTATCTGACACTCGCAAGATACAGCCGTGGAGAGAAAGAGCAGTTTTTGACTTAGAAATTCCTGAAAGTAGTCAGAGTCACTACAGGTATAACTGTTTGGGATCAGCTGTTGAACCACGAATACCCACTTCATATGCATGTGTTTCTCAGTCAGAAAACAACTCTGAATCTTCGTCAGTCTCTTCTTGGATAAAGCCGTTAGATAATGTTCATGCCATCCCTTGCTTAAACTCCTCTTCTCCATATAGTAACAGTTCTAAATCGTCAGTCCAAAACCCGGTGGTTGATGGAAACGGATGGCATTTTAAGAACAACCCTAGGCCAGTCTCTGGATGTGGGAAGGAAAATTACTATAAGAATGGCTTTTACCACAGTTCGCAGGCAGAGTACAGTGCATCTAAGGTTCCCTTTCCTTTGTCTCGTTTTGATTTCATAAATGGTAGTATTAACAATAATTCAGCTTCAGAACACTCTGAAAATCGCAGCCCTTCAAAGTATTTTAGGGGTTCAGACGGCTTGGATGTAAAGTCTGCGAAGGGTGTGAATTTGAATCTGGCTGCTCGGAATGGGTTTCAAGATGGAGCAGTTCGCGTACATGATCTTGTGATTATAGATGGGGAGGGTGAGAATGAAGACCGACCGTTTGGGTTACCATGGCTGAGAGCAAAATTAGCAGGTGAAAATGGACATCCCAATGGAACAGGAATGAATTCCTCCAAGGTTACCACTAAAATATTTGAAACGGGTAGTGGTTCTATATCGAGCTTGTTTCAAAATCTTAATTCTTCATCTGCTAGTAACACTCCAAGTGTAAGGGTGGGTGACTGCCCAGATAGTAGAAGGATTCTTGGTTTTCCCATTTTCGACAAGTCTCATATTTCCAAGGACCAGAACTTTGTTATACCACCCTTCAAGTATCAGTTTACTCCTAAAGGGAAGGAGATTCAGAATAATGGGAAAGTTATTTTCAACGTCGACTTGTCCCAAGAGCATGTGAAACTGGAATCTAGCTCAAGGCTGTCATCAGATAATCTGACAGGATTAGACTTGAACTGTTCTGGTTTTGGAAATGATTTTAATCTGAACTTATGTATAGGTGAGGAAGAGAATACATCTGTGCCTCATTTTACAAAAGCAACAGTTAAAATTGCAGTTGATATAGACTTGGAGGCGCCAGTAGTGCTCGACACTTTCGAGGGATGCACTCTGGAGGGTGAGTGTTCACTGAATCAACCAGAGACAAATGTTCAATCATCGGCAACCGATAAAGACCCACTAAAGGCACTTGAAAGAATTGCATCCGAGGCTATAGTCTTAATTTCTTCATCGACAATTTATTTAGAGAATTCTTTGTTGCAGTCATCTGAAGAGTCTCTCAAGGACTCATTGAGTTGGTTTGCAGATGTAGTATCTGCCATGGCTGATCTTGAGATTGAATCGAGGGATAATGAGGAATCCTCCTGTGAGAGTGATTACTTTGAGACAATGACATTAAAACTGACCGAGACAAAATTAGAAGAGTTACCCTGTCAGATTTGGGTACCCGAATATCAAAAAGAAGCAGAAACAGTGAATTGTTCAGTGCTGACCCGACGTCGAAGAGGACAGTCAAGAAGAGGAAGACAGAAAAAGGATTTTCAGAGAGATATCCTTCCAGGTCTTGTTTCTTTGTCTCGGCATGAAGTGACTGAAGATCTTCAAACATTCGGAGGCTTGATGAGAGCAATGGGTCACTCTTGGCAGAGTAGTATAACTAGAAGGAAGAATGGATGGGCACGGGGAAGGAAACGAACACAGGGTTCAGCTCCTCCTCCAATGGTTATATGCTCTCCGCTGAAAGAGCAACCAAGTAAGGTAGAAGTTACCGGGTTTGAGGAGAAATGCTTAAAAGGGTGGGGGAAAACGACTAGACGACCGCGAAGGCAGAGACTTCCAGCTGGTACACCTCTTCCTGTGTAACTCTATCACGTTTAATGGGAAGAGCAAACAACCCTGCACAGCATAGTTTCAGGGATTTTGGTTGGAGGGAAATGAAAAAGGGGCAAGTTTCATTTGCAAAGCTCCTCAGGAGGATGACAAAGTAGTTATAGAGTAGGTATGGGAGTGAGATTATTGAGCTCCTCCTTTGTACATTATCTGCCCTAACATTTGGGTGTTCCATTTATCCTGATTGAGTTCTGAATTTAGTTAACAGTTTGTCTAATTCGTAAATTAATGTTGTTTCATTATTTTCCTCTTATGATAAATTGCAAGATATCTTCTCATCTCTCCTTCAAAGATGCAAGTTTAAAAGAGTAGATACAGTTTGTCCTTTTCAAGGTTATAAGTAGTGCTTGAGTGAAGAAAACATTTCTAAGGGAGTATTGTTTGTGCGGGACGGACAATGTCTAGTTTTATTTTGATGCAAGCTAGATTTACATGCAGAGAATTTTTTACTGAGTTGCCAAACTCCACAAGGATTTACATGATTCTTGATGATTTCTTACCGAATTGACAAACATGAAACACCACAAGAATATACATGATTTTTCGGATTTTATAATCCCTGCAGCCAAACGCACTGTAAGCAGACGAAATATAACCTTAGAATTAGATTGTAGTTTTGACTTTTGACCAAGATTGGTTGACCAATCTCTCAAATTTGATTGGTGGTGCATCAGTTGGATATGACATACTTTAAGAAAATACTCCATAAAAGTCATAGTGAGCAGAATATATTATGGTGTCTGCCTCGGGGACGCTCCAATGTACAAGATAAAGAAGATTTGTTTGTTGACATTGACTGTCCCCACTCATCACGCTATCTATCTATAAATCCTCTTTTCTTATAAAAGTGGGGACCAATTATTTTTTCTCATAATATCAATATCTTAGGTTAGGTTTTTTTTTTCTTTTCTCTTTCTTTCTTTCTTTCTTTCTTTCTCCCTCCAATAAAGTGTCCTTTTTCCCTTTTGATTCATATAACTATTTATTCCTTTGATTCAAGGACCTATCCCGATGCACCAACCTGTTGCACCATCTTCAACAAACGATCTCTAACTTCTTTTAGTCTTAGATCTTTCTGTAATTTTATTTGGGTCTTGTTAACATTGTGTACCCTATACAAGTTAATATGTTGGGAAGGAAACCTTAACATGGCTCTTTTTGCAATATCATCTGTTTGAAAATTTTATATAAATAAAAGGATGGAAGTACTGATAAAAATTTTATCTACTTCCAGTTTTAAGGTTCGGTTAAAAATATTTTCAATAAATATTTGATCATTCCAAATATAATTTACGAATATAATTGGATAATTGTATATTGCTTTTAAGATACAATAAAGTCTTGTTAACAATATTATCGAACTTAAGATTTGTACAATTTTAATTTGACTAAAAGCACACTAATGAGAATTTTTGATGATGCTTAGATAAGCGAGAAAACAAAAAAAATAATTCTACCCATTAATAAAAACTAATCATCACTACTTAGGGGGTTCACACCCATTAGAGATGTCTCTTCATTTCCAATAGACATATATGGTGTCTAATGGGAATGGTTGTGTCTTATGTGTACCATCACACTCATTGGAGATGTATTTTCATCTCCAGTTGACATCCATGTGAACCATCATGTCTATTCGTATTCAAACTGAAATTTGAATCTCGAAATCACTTTCGTAGCGGCAAACAAAACACGAAAAACATTTTATTGAATCAGTCTTCTTTCAGCAAGTTGCATGAAACTCTCGACTTTGATCACTAAATAAGTAAAGTAAACTGCCCGTTCCCCCCTTGCATAGCCCTTCCCTTAAAGGGTTGTTTTGTAACAAGCGCATAATGCCCGTTGGATTAAAAAAAAACATAAGATAAACATTTACAAAACATGAGTGGATGCGTCACTAAGTGACTTCCTACATACCCAAGTGGGATCAAGCCAATGTAGTTGAAGTTGAGTTGAGAATAAGCATCATCGTATAAATCAATACATAAAGGTATCTTTGGATTTAAACCTTCACTTATTGTAAGAAATTCAAAGCCTTATCGAGGTTCTATGGTGAACGAATCTTGAACAAGTATCCCTTGTGATAAAACTTGAATCTCCACACATATAAATTATAAAGGACAATGTGTTTTGTAATTGAGCATGTTAATAACCATGTGCTCATATCCTGGATTCATGAGTCTACTTTAGGGAACGGTCTTATTCCCTTAGAAAACGTCATGATTTCCAACTCATACAGGTAAGTATCATAAGGTGTTTTTGTGATACACTTGTAAACCAACATAGACTTATTAAGGAATTGCAACTATCCTCATTCATGCAAAATCACTGCAATAATTCGACTTAGTGCACCATAACCACTCTAATAACTTCTTGGTATCTATTGAACATTGTTTATCCATTTCAAAACATAGGTTGGGTTTCTGTTATTGGTGATCAACCGTCTTTCACAGACCTTAGCCCCATTTTCGTATACCTCATTGAAATCCTTTCATTTGAGAGACTCTTCATAAATAGGTCTGCCAAGTTCTTCTCTGTTTCAATGGCTAACTGCAATTATTATTCTCTTAGGTAAGTGTCTTATTGTTCAACGTCTAAGACTTGTATTTATTTTCCTTTCATTATAGTCTTGTTAGAGACGTTATAAATCCTAGCTTGATTCTTACAATTAATCAAGACTGCTTGAGATGACTTTTTCCAAAGTGGGATCTCTAAAAGTTAGGTTCTAAGTCATTCTTCTTCGTACATGCATCTACTAATGCAATCAATTCCGACAACATTATTAAAAAGGTTCCTCTTTGATTTCACAAAGTCAATTGTAACTTTTATATGGATGATAATTAACATTTACAGTTAACTCACAAGAAGTCATTACAGACTTGCATTCACTAGAGTTATACACAATTTGAAGGTTATCCCAACGAATACATTAATATGATGAGCAACTCTTTTATTCATGCTCGATCTTCTACAAACTTGTATCCATATAGACTATGTCTATTTAACATTTAACACTATGTAATGCAAATGTTCAAAATTTATGCGTCGGTAATATCGTAACTCCTTATCGTTGGATATTTGATCGTCCGTCGTAGACATCCCAATTTTGCATATAAATATAGGTCACGAATGTTAGCAAAAGCTCGCCGCAAATCGTATCCGAATAGAATCTAAGGACGTAGCCATGCGACCACCCATCACAATTTTGATCAATAGTGGACTTAGTAGCATGTGCACTCATGTCCCAATACTATAGTCCGAAATCAGTAAACCAATAACCATGTGCACCAAATCTAGAAATGAGCTAAACTTAAGCCCACCAATTAGTATCTAGTAGACCCTAAACTAAACGTCCAATTTTGGACCAAGGTGTTGCTTACCGAATCCAAAGATCATCCATACTCATGTGAGCACTAACTCCACTTAGGATTATTCATATCTACTATTCAGTGCCAAGCCCCATTAGCTATGCGTTTAATCCAAGCAAAGTGTCGACATTAAGTAATTTGCTCCCAAGTCTTTCCATCTTCTTAGGAACCTAGGTTTGAATGAATATATTTTGGGTTTTGGTAATAATATCAAAGAGTTTATGAAGATAAGAATAATATTTTTCAAAATAAGTAATAAGTATTTAGGTTTTCATGTTCAACCGTTTGATCAAAGTTATTTCATCCTAGGGTCATATTTGAGGGAAATGGGTTATAAATAAGGTGCCTTTTCTTGGAGTCGGAAGGAAAAAAAAGGGGAGACAATACGGTGGAGGGAAACTTTAGAAAAATTGAAGGCAAAAGTACTGGGAGAGATATATAATTCGTGAGAGAAACGGTACGCGGTAACATTGGTGGATTCTTTTTATTAAGTTAAGTAACATAACAAGAATACCGGCAGCAAAACAGGTAATCTCGAGCACATTCTATTTCATCATTTTTATTGACGGTTTGATCGTATAAAGAGAATTAATTGATAATCGAAAAGTATTCATTGTTTCTAAACACCATAAGTCCACTTTTGTTCTCTTTGTATAATTTGAACTAGACTTGTCCAATGAGAGTAACACAGAATCATGAGCTTAATTTTCGTTGCTTAGCTAATTAATATTACCGTTTGTTTGATTAACCGTATACTTCCTCCATTTTAGAAAAGGTGTTACCATCATTTTTGTTGAAACGAAGGTAATATTATTTTTGGTGTTTGGGTGTTTCAGTCTATAATAATAGTTTTGGTGATTGATATTCTACTCCTTTTCATAATAATAAAATAATAATAATAATAGTAATAATAGTTTCATGTTAATTTGATTTTTGATAATAATAATAATAATACCAATTATTTTGTTTTAGAATTTGATTTGATTATTTGACCGTGTACATCTAATAATTTGGTATACTGGACAAGTAATAATTTTATGAATTTTTATTTGTTTTTACGATCAAAACTCCTAAAATCCCAATTATAAAGTAAAGGACGATCTTCAGATTGGACAGGCTAGGTGCCTTACACCTTCCTAGCATGTACTTTGATTTCCAGACTTATCTATGTATATTTGGATTAGTACAACTATTGGTCTCAACTCCACAAGTTAGGTGGCGGCTTCTTTTAATAATTATTCAAGGAATATTTCTATTTTAAAAATCTAAGAAATTTATTAAGTTCTGTCCCGTGAATTTTTGACGGTATCTACAGCTGCCCAATTTTCCAATATCTTATATATTAGCTATTTTACTTTTCTTTCGATATCATTTAAGACATGCCAATTTTCAGATTTTGAACCTTTTCTTTCGATATCATTTAAGACATGCCAATTTTCAGATTTTGAACTTATAATTCGTATTGTAAAAATTATGTTCACATCATATAACTGTTTCCTCAACAATTATTAATTTATTATGATTTTGGTTACAATAACCGAACAACTAGAAAACTTACGACACTGCCATATAATGACATTCCATAATGTCATGGAACACTACTGATTGTGAAATTTTAATATGCAACTTTTATTTAGAATCAAATTGACCATATTACAATTTTTCATTATCAGTGATTCAAATCCGCACATGAGTTACCCATATAATACAATAAAACTCCTATGGTTCTGTATTTGGATTAGGTTCTCCTCTTTTCAGAAACAAATGGTCGTTACATGTATCATCTCTACGATTATGCATTACACAAATTCTTGAGTGAAATAATCTTGTTTTGATTTTAAGTCAAAATCTAGTAATCAGCCAAAAATGATCAATGTGTTCACTAAACACAACAGAAAGTAAAAAAACTTCAACATTCACATCCATACGAAATTGCCTTTTACAAATGAAAAAAATGCGTCTGTCTAATTTGAGATCAAACTGTTAAAAATTCAACTATGGTTTTTATCCTGATGAATAAACATTAATAAGAAATAAACTAATGGTTACGTTTATTCACTCTTTAAAATCCAAACAAGTGGTTTTCACCCCCCCCCCCCCCCCTACCACCACCATTAATTCTTTTTAACGTTTACTAAAACTTTAGCAACAGCTTCTGGTTGTTGCGAAATTTAAAATTCGCAACAGCTAGTTTCAGTTGCTACAGTAGTTGCTACTAGTCGTTGATGAACGGGATTGCGACGGTAGTAAGGTTGCAGAACCCTGATTTTGGTGTATTTGAGACACATTTAATATCAGGTGCAAATAACCATTCTTTGTACATGAACAACCCTTAGTCTTGTTTGAACCAGAAAATATTGTTTATAATACTCTTTACTTCATATGTCATAGAAACTTCATCTGAGGTACAAATTTAGTGATCGACCCCAATCTCAAAAAAGAAAAGACTCAGCTTTCATCTGCGAAAAGAAAATATAAATTTGGAGTTCATTAGGTCGGTTAAAATATGCGCGAAGTTGAATTCATGAGAAATCCATGGATTTTTCATCTTTGCTCCATATCTCTCAGACTGTAACTCGAAACACCGAGCTCGATTAACACGCTGTAATAGAGATATAGGCGAACACTTTTTATAAAGGATTTTTCGTCTAATTCTCTACGGATTGTTGCCTATTTTCGAGTTAGTGGACAAGAATATGTAATATTCTTGGATAGGGAAAATCGTAAGCATAAGGAGGAATAAGATCATCAAGTCGGTTTCGTATGAACAAGAGGAGCGTTAATGTCTTTAGATCCCACCTTAGGTCTATGTGTTGGCACGGCCGCACGGTCAAGGGTAATGGAGGTAATTACCGAGTACAAGACCTTTGGGGGCAAATAATGTAATTAGCAAGCACAAGACTTTGCTTAATTGCAAATTCATGTTAGACGCCATTCCCAATTGACGTTGGCGTCACTCCCTGTTGACAATGTGTTGCTTACTCGTGGCATATATAGCCACGTCCATGGTTGGACGTTGAGCAACACCTATTCTGAGCATTGAGCTCCAGTATATTTGATATACACAAGTAGCTCTTCTAAGTCATGCGTTGAACACATAATTGAGTATTACAGTTATGAAGTTCCAAGATTCCAAATATTAGGCGAAGTGTGAGAGCAAATCCATATAGTTTAGCGGAGAGTAAGTATGAATAAGTTCAACTCTTCCTGCCTGTTCCTTCCATCTTTATCAAATATTTCAACTCACATTAACCAATAACACATCAACCAGCATATACCTGCAATAAAATTAAAACTCTTCTATTACAACTCCTACAACATAAATTCCCTTATAGTCAAGATCAAATTCATCTCAAGAATTTCAAATTTCCTAATTCCATCATTTTCATACTATCTACTCATATCTAAATATCCAAAAAGAATTAGAATCAAAAAAATCTAAAAAGAACATCCAAATTTCCCTTTCAGAAAAACAAAAGTTATATCTCAAATCATCAAATTATCTAGCAAATCAAGAATCAAAAGCAAGAACTTCTAAAAAAAGTAAAGAATCAAACTAAACTTGAAACTTAATTAAAGAAAAATTAGTTATTCTTTTTTACTAAGTTGTTCTCTTTTATCTGGTGACCAGAGCTCCTGATACTATTAAGACTGAGATTTCATATCTAGATTTGAGAAGAATCGAAAATAATACATATTTGACAAGATAACCTTCAATGGTTTTCAAAAGAAAACAACTTTGACTAGACAAAACAATAAGAGAGAAAGATAGATTCAGCTAGCGATTCATAAGTATTTAGTATAACTCCTAATCGATGTATACTTGAATCAACTAAAAGCAAAAGTATATTAAAGCAAACAAAGGACCGAGAAGGTAAACCCTTGCTTACCTTGAATGGGAGTTGCGAAATATTTCTTATGGAATTGAGTTCTGAAAACCAACTTAATTGCTCAAGTAAAAACCCATCTGTCATAGAAGTTGTACTGATAAGAATGTGTATCTAAAAGCTTAATTGCTCAAGTAGAAACCCATCAGTCATTTGTGAGTGTTACTCTCCTGAAATTGGAAGCAAAAAATTATCAAATTAAAACCGATTAAACCAAAAAAGAATTAAAAAACACAAAAGAAATCAAGGTTTTGATATCTAACCTGAGCAGCCAAAAATGGATATCACGTTCGGGAAATAACCCGTAAAATTAAAATGTTGGGAAGATACCCATAGTTACTTTTTCCATCCAAAAAGTCAATATCACGAGATTGATCGGTCAATATCTCATCAGACTAGACATCGTTTACAGATAAAACTACTAAATTGCCCTTCTCTTCTCTTACCCGTGTTATGAGAAGAATACACGTGTTTATGTGGTTACACGTGTTTTTGTGTGTTCTCCACAGACAAAAACGGCTAGGGTTCAAACACTTAACTTTTCAACTGTCTCTAGAGAAGATATGAAACCCTAGCCGCCTCCCTTCTTCTTCTTCAATCTATTCTATACAGGTGATGTCCTGATCATCTCAAAACTCTTCCACATCTCGAACCCATTCGATCACCAGCAGCAACCATTTGAATCCATCTTTGTCTTTCTCAGCCGATTCTATACAGGTGATGCTCTCAATCGATTTCTACTGCTCCTCATTTCTAGCCGTCGCCGTTCACATTTGGTGATGAACCCTAGCCGTCGCCGAATGATTTTCTCGATTCAAACGATTTTCTCGATTGAATGTTGGTGATGAATCCATTACAATCCAAGTAAGTGTTTGAAATTTGATTTTCTCGATTTTCTCTGAATGATTCGGTTGATATATAAATTCTAGTTTAATGGTTAGCAAAACCTGAATTTACTTGTAAAATTTTCTTTTCTGGAAAAGCAAACGAGTTTGTAATTTCATGCTATGAAACGAGTTTGTAATTTCCTGTACAGTTTTTATAAACGAGCTTACTGCCATGAAACGAGTTTGGAAAAGCAAAATTTTGTTTTCTGAAATTACTGCTATGAAACGAGTTTGTAATTTCCTGTACAGTTTGACTAAAATGATGTACAGTTTGAAAATGTGCAGACATATTTGACTAAAATGCTGCACAGTTTTTATAAACTTCACTTGATGTCTTGATGATTGTTTTTCTGCTGTAAGAATTTGTTGGTTACACTGTTAATCGGTATACAGGAAGTTTGAATGATGGAAATTGCATTTAGTGATTGGGGTCAGTTTTCATGGCAGACTACAAGCTGATAATGCACAAGAATTTGTTGTGTTGGTTTTGTTATAAAATTAAAAGAAAAACTATGTTTGCACATTTTCTCTTAGGCTGATAGAAACGTTTATTCTTGGAAAGAAAACAAGCAGCGAATACATGAAACATTAATCATGAGAAAACGTTTGTTGTGTTGGTTTTGTCAACTCGCTCTTTGATACTCAGTTTGTAGAGAAGTAGTGTACTGAGATGCAGGTATGCTTATAAGTTGCTTCCAAGTAGTATAGTGTTGTAATTAGTTGTACACGGCTACATTAATCATGATAGAAACCAAATATCATTTGTTGTCTTCCAACAATCACTAATTGGACTTGTTGGACTTTTGATGCACGATTTGCATCATTTTTAAGCTGCAGTAGTTGCATTTTCATAATAGTTGAATTACAAGGGTTTCACAACAATTATGCCTGTGTACATCCAAAATATTGTCATTTCCTAAGATATTGCTGCTTGTTTTTCTTAGGACCTTGTTGGCCATAATGCGACTTCAGCTGAGGCTTTGGTGAAGACAAATGAAAGTGATTCTGCTGGGGCAGATAAACTTCGTCGGGATCTTCAAGAAGCAGCTCAACAAGTTCAGGTTCTCAAGTCAGAAAAAGCTAAGGTTCAAGGTGAAGCATATGCACATCGCAGCTTGGCAGAAAGATGAAATCTGATCTAAAGAGTTTGATGGAAAATGACAAAAACTTAGGTTTACCTCAGTGTTTTCAAGAAAAAATTCTTCAACCTGTTGCCTTTGTTGTTTGTATCTTTCTACTTGTATTTTTATCCAAAAATTTATTTGAAAATATCAAGCTCTCTTATAACAACTTGTATTTACGTTCACTGCATTTGCTGCTTTCTCCTTCTGTCCACTGGATTCTCTTTGTTGTATATATAAAAATCTATAAGTGGAAAGCTGAAAACTACTTTGTTTCTCCAATAACACTAAAACAAGAAAAGGAGATACACAGCTCATATATCGAAATCCTTTGGTGTACAGGTGATTTTATGGTGTACAGGTGACTTTGGTGTACAAGTGATTTATGGTGTACATGTGATTTTGGTATACGGGTTCAACAAACATAAGTGAATTTGTTAACTTAAACAAAAGATTTGGATATATTTACACAACTTTAATCTAACAAACACAAGTGAATTTGTTAACTTTAACAAAAGATTTGGATATATTTACACAACTTTAATCTCCACCGTCCATTTATTGAGGCTGCCACGTGTCGAAATCATGTGAACTTAGAAGTAGAGGACACGATAGTCATTTCTATAAAGGATTTGGGTATATTTATATAACTTTAATCCCTACCGTTCATTCATTGAGGCTACCATGTGTCGAAATCATGAAGAAAGGGTAATTTGTCTAAAGTCCCACATGTGTAAACACATATGTGTGCCTAGTTTGACTACTTAACACCATTTGGATGGAAAAAGTAACTGTGGGGTATTTTCCCAGCATTTTAATTTTTTACGGGTTATTTCCCCAACGGGGTATCCATTTTTAGGGCATTTTCTCAATTATCCCCTGTACTAAATGATATTGATGGTGGTATCGATCTCTTTCAAAACCCTACGCTTCCACTTCTTCCATTGCTGCCACGCTATTAATCAAACCTAAATTATCTTTATCTCTTCATCTTCATTCAACCATCATCAACAACAACTAATGAAAAATGAAGGTCGCTTAAACTCGAAATTTTTCTGGTATTGATGATTTGATTACCTAATCGGATCGAAAGGTTTTCAATTCTTTGAAGTAAATGTTAATTAATGAGAAATAAATGTCTAATATAAACAAAGTTAAATTCATAACTTTCATGTGCGTAACCGATGGGATATCAGGGAGACTCAATATGGGACGTTAGAAGGCGCAAAATAGTTAATATTATGTACCAATATCGTATCGGCCGGTCCGATATACCTATACAAAAAATTATATCGACGCAAAATAGTTAATATTGTGTACCGTTATCGTATCGGCCGGTTCGATATACCTATACAAAAAATTATATCGATTTTTATCGGTGATATATCATTATGACTATAATTTTAAATATTTATAAATTTTTCAATCTAGAAAAATTTGTATCATATGATGCATTAAATTTGAATTTGTATATCTAATTCCACGAAAATACCCTCGATAAATTTAACTAATCCCACCGAATCTTTTGTCACCTCAAATTGGTTGTTGTATGTTTCGATATTGCCGATTAATTCTCAAGATCAAAAGATTCACGGTACAAATTCAATCCCATTTCATTATCGATTCCCAGTGATTCCCCCTTAATTTTCACCATCGTCTCGGCTAACCCACATCTTGTTACTGCAAATAACTTCTTGTACTCAAAATCTGCCATATCTCTTGATACAGACCCACATGATTCATGGGTGAAAACCCACAAATTCAACAACACACTCATCTTGAACAGTTTGGAAAATCTACGAAAGCCGACATTCACATAAATTTTATTATTTATACCCCACAACCAACATCAAGAACAGTCCTAAAATACACAAACTTCAAAGGAAATCTTTAACATCGGATTTAAAAGAAGTGCCACCACCAGGGAAAAAACAAACGATTCCCTTCTAACCTAACCTAATTCTATGATTGTTTATTAACAACCAATCTCTTAGAAGGCACGTTCTGAAACCAAGCAAATATTTTACTTTCTGGCCATTGAATTGTTTTTTTATACCCAACAAAAATAGGTATTGAACACTTTATAACCCTCTTCTCTTCATCGTATGGACAATGTCTCTCTATGAAACTTCTTCTTCTTATCAAACAAACTCTCTCTTAATGGGTTATGACATGGAACATAATCTGTGAAATTATCAAAACAAAATTTGAAGAAACTCGAATCTATAGTAATAAATGTTATATTGATTCTGTGGTGAGGTTTAAAATTTAAACTTGGTGATGATTTTTCAACCAAAGTAGTTAATATCGTGTGTCGGTATCGTATTGGTGAGGTACGATACACCTAGACAAATGATTATCAGATTTTATCGACGATACATAATTAATTTTTTAATTTATAATTTATAAGTAGATGTGCATTATGTTATTTAAAGTTTCGTGGAAGGAATTTATAATATAAAAACTCAATTAAACTAGTTTTACTTGATAACCTAACAGCCCAAACATAGAATTTTTATAAGAAGAGAAAAGTATAAACAAAAAGACAAAAAAGAACATTGTTAATAAATACATTTGTATCCTTACCGATATAATCGGAATATTCATGTATCGCCGATATTTTGCGTATCGTCTAGGTTAAAGACTGATGCACAATAAATTTCGATATTATCAGCCAATGCGACCGATATTAACTACATTGGTTTCAACTAATTTTCGTTAGGATTTTAAAATTCATGTTCAATTAATTTGTAACGCTCATGGAGCTAATTCAATTAAACTTCAGTTCCAATCCAAACCAAAAACCCTCAAAATTTGTTGTCGTAAAGAAATTGAGAATAATCACCGCTGCTTGCTATCTTTCCACCATTAGATCATCAATACACACTAAAATGAAATTAGGGTATTTATCAATTATTAGGTGAATGACCAAATACCCTTACCGATATTATCAATCTATCGGTGAACCCGATATATCGGTTTGTACCGTCCGATACGAACGTTTTTATCGTTCAGTCCGTATATTGTTGATATTTTAGATATTGTAAAGGTTTATTTTGATACCCGATAAAAACCGATTACATTAATCAAGTTTTCTTGGTAGCTCTAAAGTATATCGATCGGTACAATCGATATTGACTACCTTGTGAAGGCGTAATAGGTGGGTGGATTCTCAACCACGATTTATCTATAAAACAATATGAGAAATGATATCCGTAGATCTATGATTTTTTTTTAAAGACCATCGGATTACAGGACGATTACAAGGGGGGCATACGGGGTCATAGGCTCCCATAAGATTTTGAATTTAATAAATGCATGTATATTTTTTGTTATTTATAATAGTATATTCTATTATATATATATTTAATATATATTATCAAAACAAAAGGAAAGATATTTCTTTATCTGATTCATTGTAAATTATTGGTTTGCATATATTTGAGTTTGTAAAATATATAGATCTTACTTATGGTATGGTATGAATGACATTTAAGCCAAACAAAAGATAAGATATTTTTTGCCAAATTATTATAGAATTTGAATATATTTTACAGTTAAGTGAGATCGTACCTATATATAAGTCCAAATGATGGTATATAAAAATTGTAAAAACTAGTAGATCAAATTCTAATTCAAAGATAGGTTGTTCGTATTGTAGGTAGATATAAATTATTTACCTAATAACCATAAGATCATTACAGAGCTTCACAACAACAGTAGCAAACGGAAACATAGGCAACAGTAGCAAACGGAAACATAGGCAAGGCAAAAAGAGGATTACATATACTACTTTATAGAGTAGTAGATACAATTACCCAATATTATGTATTTCTAACCACTGATGATATAGTTTGCCAGATCCCAACAATGGATACTGAAGATAAGGCTGTAAAGTATATTGCAGGGTATGTCTATAACAGTCATAACAGAAGCACATGTAATACATATTTAACAGTTTTAAGTTATTTGCTAAGAAAATCATAGAATTTAACTCTCAGTTGTCTAGTGTGCAGAGACAAATGAAGAATAGGGGGTGGAGGAAAAAAACGCATATGGTTATAGTGAGCCAAAAAATGGAACTATTGAAAAGGTACAAAGAACCCTTTGTTACATGGAAGATATGAAACAAATTCTATTCAATCGGTTTAAATTTTCCCATCGTTACTCATATAACAAAATCGCAGAGAACGACTTATCTTGGCGAATCAAATAACAAGGCGACATATTCAGATTTGATGGATTATATGGAATAGCACAGTAGAGAGTCAACATTAATAGAAGTTATTATTGACACAACTTTGTTTCATCAGTTTGTTTTCCAATATTATATTAGGAACCACGACATTTTGTTTATACAGTTTAATTTTAAGGTTATGTTTCAACCGAAAGATGGGTTTGAGACTTTAAAACATCACAAGTCACAACACTCTTACTGAAATCAAAGAATATTGTTTTTAAGATTTGCTAATTATGATTTCCATATATGGATATATATGAATATAATTGTATCGATAATTTCTATCATAGAGAAAATTGTTCGGCTGCCATTGGATAGACATAATATGCGTTTTTTCTTAACTAGACTCGATTCATAAAGCTCCCACATGAACTATACCAAAATCGATATAACCTTAAGTTACGCCACTGGACAACAAAAAAATCAAAAACAAAATCAAATGTGTTTCCCAGATGTTTGTCTACCTAAAATGTTATAAAAGTTGACTGGATGCTAACCCGAAATGAGTTACCCAAGGCTTTATATCTCTCAGTTTGAGAAGTACCACCACCTCTAGTATGATCTCTAGGATACCCTAGCATTAGTTTCATGTCCACAGGGCACAAGTGAAGCAACTATGTTTCCCCAGTCTAAACCAAGTTTTATTTTTGATATTGCAGAAGAACATACCTTTGAATGTCTTTTCTCCTCGCAAGGCTTCAAAGTTGTTATTCTCTTCTCCATCATTTGTACACTCCAATACATGTCCGTAGGCAATTGAATTGAATTCTAACATCCCAAAAAGTCCACCATCTAGATATCAGCAGGCACAAACCTATGAGGGGGCTAACTGGGGCTTTAGCCCGCCCCCTCACAGGTGGAATTTTTTTTTGCATGTGTATTTCTTATAAGGTACACTGATAGCCCAGTCCAAACTTATAGTACCCCACTACCTAACCCATTAACAATTCATTTTTTGAGTCTTTAAGTGTATCTACCAATTGAAAAATGAAATTAAAGAACTCTTAGGTGCTTATTACCACCACCATCACCTGAGCTAAGACGAAAAGTTAGAGAGTTTCAAGGGATTTGGAGACATCTCAAGCCCCTGATTTGATTTTGACTAAAATTTATTAAAATTTCGTGGTGATTTACCTAATTGATGCTCTAATCAGAACTAAACGTATTATGATTTGTAATTTTTACTTTAGCTTGTCAATTTAAGTTTTTCTAAGAGTGTTTAAAAAATTGGGGCTTCTGCGTTTTACCTGTTTTGGTGATTTGTGGGGTGTCAATTTTGTATCTAGAAGACTCAAGACTAGAAAGGGTTTCATATGGTTTATTGTTTTTATGTTAAGAGTAGTCAGATCACATATTCACAAATTTAGTGAGAAAAGAAGCGATTGAGAAAAGACAAAGCAAGGAAATACCCAAGTAGCTAATAATGTATTGCATTTCAAGGCATGACATACTATTAGCATTATTCAAAATACAAATAATTTCTCTTACAATTATTTTGTTTATAAATATTGAATGTAGATGACTAAGTATACAATAGAGGATACTAATATGATTCTCATCTTTAGTAATACATTGGGTTTCAACGGTGATCATGAAAACAAGAAATATATTATTTTTATCATTTTACTTGTGATACAATTTTTTTGTACTCAAATGTGTTTCCCAAGATTTTGTTTTCTTCTATTTTGTTCCAGTGGTGTTAGACATACTGAACAAACCTCCCGAGAAAATTATTGAGGGGGATTTGATGGTCCTCATCCTACTTCTCTGTCATTGGGATGGTAAATGATGGAAATGAGATCCATCCCTTTATTTCAGTCGGGAGGAATCTGTGAAGGATAATAGTCTCACATTGCTAATATCCTTATAATAAACTTAAAATATAATATGGAAGGGTCACTCCACTCATTGCCAATTGGTTGTGAGTTGGATGCCCGCAAACTTTAACATGGTATCAGAGCCAGACGCGTACGAGAGTAAGCCCAACGGTACCCGTACATACAATGGTCCACGTGTTAGAGGCCCACAGAGAGTGCCCTACACGTGAGGGGGCGTGTGAAGGATAATAATCCCACATTGCTAATATCCCTATAATAAACTTAAAATATAATATGGAAGGGCCACTCCACTCATTGCCAATTGGTTGTGAGTTGGATGCCCGTCAAACTTTAACAGAATCTCGGGATATCAAGCATTTCTGATTTTTTTTCAATCAGTGAGTATCAGCTCATCAATCACTTCTTTTCTCACTAAATTCTCTACAAGTGATGGGTTAATTTGAATATTGATGTTGATGGATGATTTTTTCACTAAACTATCTATTGTTGATGGATGATTTTCTCACTAAACTATCTATAATTGAGTTAAGACTCAAATTTTTTTTTGCATAGTTTTCCTTTCACCGGAGTCACTAAACTAACAATAATTCATGGGTATGTCCTGTCCCTGGATGTCACTGGTAAAGCCTCTTCAATTGTCAATAGAGGAATCAGAAGCAAGGGGAATCTATTTTTGGAAGGTTATGAATGTATCCCCTCTGCTTCAAAATCTACAAATTCAGGTTCAATGTTGAATAAAAATCGAGATAAGGTACTCCAAATGCCTTTTGGAGCAAGAGTCACATTTTCAAAGTAAAAGTAAGGAGGGCCAACAACTACATCCCGCAGCCTCCTCTTGAACCTGCTTCTTGAATGAATTGGAAACCCGAATCCAATCATTACTTTGGGGATCTTTATAGCTTCATCTTTATCAAGTGACAAATATCTTTTCCTCTTCTCCAGTTCTACCTTTCTATTGCTTCTCCAAGCACTTATCTTTTTTCCCCGTTGATATTCCTGTTCAACGAGCTTTTTTTCTTGACATCAGGAGAACCATGACCTTCAAGAGTAGTTCACAAGGATGGTCGGAAGTTGTCTGTGCAATTTGAGAAACACAAATATAATCCATAAGATATGCAATAGAGGCGTCTGGATCTAGAATGACCATGTCTGAGAAATATAACAATGATTGAACAAGAACCCTGCAGATCAGTATAATGATTTCATGGAAGTAGCTGAAACCAATAGTAAATTTTTGACAGTCTATTTCACACATGTCAAAACTACAAATGTCCATGACATATATATGCATTCTAAGTCTGCATGTGAACTTCATAAAACATGAATCTAGTATGGCTCGGGCACATACCACACGAGTTTATGGCTAACTTCATCGACAGAGAATCTCATAAGGTTCCATATTCTCCTGGAAGAAAAAAATAAATAAATGTCAAACGCCTTCATTTGAATGGATAATGAGAGCATGTTGAACAAAAAATGTAATACGAATAAAGTCAATAAGATGAAAATACCTCATTTTGGAGATAACTTTCTGCGTCTGAAAATCCAGTTTATATCCAAGATCCTTTATGTGAAAGCTCACAACTATGGCAGCTGAATCTATTGGACATCAAAGTAACATAAAACACTCTTAACTGTTCAAATACTACAACTAAATGTTCCGGAAAAAAAATCCACACCTTTATACAAAGTAAGAACCAGTTGAATAAGTTTTGATTCTTGCACAAGTGGATAATGATACACGTGAACTTATGCACAAAGCTAATATGCTTAATATGTACATGGCCCTGTACAAAAATCACATAATTGAAACCTCAATGTTGAGACAAACAAAATAGTGTCCCTGTTTATGAGGCAGATGCCTATTTAAATTGGTGTTTCATCATCCATACCCACTAAAAATAATATGCATAAAGATCTAGACAAATGTTGATGCACTGGAACAAACCTAAGATGATGAAGCTATGCGATTTCAGTATTGCGCTCATAAGAAAGGCATCTATGAAGCCATTGTGATGTTTCGCAAATGTTAGTGATTAACTAATTAATTAAACTAACCAGTTTTTGATGCGGGATTTCTACAACAAAACCATAGAAGCAATATATTATCAATTTGTAACACAGAATAAGAACCTAATTCGTGTAAAATTCTAAAATAGTACATCAAATTAGAAACAAAATCTCAGGCTTCATGCATCGACTAGTTGCAACTGCATACTAAACCTAAAATGTAGACAATCTACTAAACAATGCATACAATGAATTAATACAAAAATATATAATCAACAACTACAATCCAAAATTTACTTCTCATATTCCTTTTTTACTGGATCATCAAAATAACCATCATCAAGCAAAGAACATGTAACAAGGGTAATATTTTAGAAAAAGATGACTAAACTATTTCAGTTTATTGGATTTTTTCCCATCCCACATCCAACTCATGATGCCTAGTAAGCATCCAATGATAGTTTAATTCACCCATTTAAGATGCAGGAACTCATATATAACCTCCTTCAATGAGATATGCAGACCCAACATTCATATAACCTCCTTCAATCTAAAGACTCATATACAAAATTTTCCCAAATGCCAATCACACCCTATAGTTCGAAAGACATGCAACAAAACATAGTGAAGTATATTCTTAATAGATAATAAGGTCTGATTCACAAATAACATGTAGTTATTTAGCTTTCAATTCAAACTAAGAAGAGAAGTTGTATGTCAACAGTTTTGTCAGATATTAACACATAAATGGAATTTTAAACTTTAAGTTCCTCGTCATTTTGAATATGAGTAACTGAAAAGAAAACATAATTGTTGAAACAAACAACTAACTTGACTCTTGGGTCCAACAGAAGAGAACTTGATTGCAGTCTTCTAAGTTATAAATTTCCTAACTAAATGAACCACACATATTCGTAGCACTTTATCAGTTAACACTACAATGTATCACTAATATGTTAGGACTTAAGAGTAGGAAACAAATTGTGTAAGAATGTAAGTTTATAACTCTCGTTCAGGTTTTTCATTCTAACCTATTTTTAATATTTCTAATAGTCCCAAATTTCATATATATTTAGCAAATATCTGATGTAGTATAGAAACACAAAATTCTACATTACAAATTTGCCATCAATCTCAACCTATAATCTGTATGATGTCCCCGATTAATATTTCTCTTGACACATCACAGTTAGTTAATCTCAAGATTTTGAAGGACTCACGAAAGATAATACAATAGGAAACTTTGCTGAAATTATTAACTAGGATGACCAAATAAAACATGGAAGATCAAATTTTCAAATGGACTTATAGAGAACCCAATAAAAGGGTTTATTCGATAGAGCAACAACAGACTTGGACTAAAATTGTAAGAGTCTAAACAAAGTAAAAGATCAAAATTCCCAAACACCAAACGTAATAAGATTTATTATCAAGAAACAAACACCTCATAAATGTATCTGTTCAACCTTTATGATGTTCTACAACATGATAGTGGTACATTACCTGCATTCATCGGGACTTCTAACATCAGCTAGTTAAGCTAACAAGATTTTTGATTGTGGGATTTCAACGAGACAATCATAATTACAATAAAGAATCAGTTTGTACCACACAAAAAAACAGATAGTTGTATACCATCTGGGAGACAGGGATAAAATTTTGGCAAGAAACCACCAAATTATTAAAATTATTATCTTAATAAGATATTTCTCATCCCACATCCATCTCATTATGCCGTGTAACCGTGCAATGATTGCCTCACGATATTTAAAATGCAGACACTTATAGATAGTACAAATATTTGATAAACCTTTAACATATATGCATGCTCCGTCAATATCTAAAGCATCCTATATGATCCAGTACCTTGAGAAGACATTTGTGTGTCCATTTCCATTCAAACACTGAGATAAGTTTGGAGCCATTTTAAATTGGATTTAACATACCTAACATTTTCGGTTGATAAATTACTTCATACAGTATTCACAAAATCAAGAGTGTTAAAGATAATTAAAGTACTGCTTTACTTCCACTATGCCTAAACCACGTTGACATTAGCATGATAAAACATAAATATGGTTTTAAAGTCTACAAGATCAGGGCTTCTTCTGTTACTTGGAACTCTTAAAAATCTATTACAAAAGCAGAAATAACAAAAGGGCAGTCCAAAATATTGTAATTTTTAACTTCGTCCTACAGGCTAGACAGATCTAGCCTCAAATGAGTTACAAAACATTAATATTGCAGTAAGTTCCAAGTTCATTAATCCTTGGCATGTACTTCCATGTGCCGGGTTTAGAACAAATAGAGTAAAGCAAATGAACCAAGATAAATATAGTAATTAAAGCAAATGAAAAACATTGGAGGAGTTATTTTTGTTTTGAGAGGAGAAATCATAATGTTGTTGAAAGAAGATAGATCTTGAGAGGGTTCCTCCACTAGATTCCCAGCCATAAAATGGACTCCATTTATGATGATGATGAATATGACCAACAGAGTATTCTTCTTTGTAACCAAACCTCTCCCTAACACCATTCAGCTTTACTAGACTCATTATTACCAACAAGATAGTTTTAAGTTTTTTTTTTGGTATATTAAAAAAAAAAAAGACTGATTTCCCTAAATGAAAAATCAAAGGGAGAATTGTTGATATGACCCCATTTTATTGCCTACATTTTAAATATGATCTCGTTTTTTTAACTATCAAACATGACCTCATTATTTTTTTTGTTATAAGTATGATTTTTTGGCTAGGTCCCTTGTGTATTAAAGAATGAAAGAGCTACAAAATAGGTTACAAATATTTGGGAGCGGCAAGGCTCCGATACTTAGAGATAAATAATGGCTAAAACATATTTGGCCTGAAATTACATGGTGTACTACTCACGTCACTCTATTTGGAGGTGCTGGATGCCTTTGCACCCTTGGCTTCTGCAGCACTAACTCTGACTTTAGCTTTGGCTTTGGGTTTCTTCGCTGCCCTTTTGAATTCTTTGTCCCAATCGATGCTGATTGGCAACCTGAAGTCTGCTTCATCTAAGTACCCATCTTCAAAATACTCCTTGAGTATAGCTTCATCCTCATTGCGAGGCCTTGGCTTACCCTTGGTAGCCTTATCAGCCGTGACTTTATTTTTTGCCGCAGCAGCAACCTTGGGCTTAGCGGCAGCAAATTTGGCCTTGGCTTTATCGGCGTTTGCCTCCACTGCCCGAGCATGTGCTGCTTCCTCTAGCTTAGTTGCCTTAGCTATCATAATCCTATTTCTTTCCTCTGCCCTTTCGGCTTCCTCGGCCCAATTGATCCTTATGAGCATCCTTAGGTCTTCGTCATCCAAGGATCCTTCATCATCAAAAGACCCATGTTCCTCTTCATCATCCCATGACTCATCGGATGAAATAAACAGCTCACTATTGGGAGCGTCAATGTCAATCCCAACATTGGGATGTGCTTCCTTCTCAGCCAGTCGTTGGCTTGTGCTGTTGCTATCCTTGTCTTGTGTGATGTCCCTTTCGGTGTCATTGTAGCTGGCTGGTACGGTTGCTGTTGTGTTGTCCCTTTCATTGACTGCCATCCCCATGTGGCCATCATCTCCCTCCTTTTGGACCCGTGAAGCCACCATTGAAGGGTCCTTATCATGGCTGGCCACTATAGAAGACCGTTCCTCCCTTGGGCAATGCTCCGCCCGTGTGTTGTCGCTATCTAGGTTGACTGTCCAGCCTTGTGTAGCAGCAAAATCACGTTAAGAGCTAGCTGGGATGCTCTTTTCCTTGGCCAACAGTGAGTTGTCGCTATCTAGGTTGGCTGTCCTGCCTCTTGTAGCAGCAAAATCACGTGAAGAGCTAGCTGGGATGCTCTTTTCCTTGGCCAATCCAGCCCCATCACTGTTCATCTTCTTCTTCCCCTTCTCTATCTCATGTGCAACCTTACATTCAGCCAAAGAATGGCCTATTATCTTGCATTTGTTGCAGAATTTTGGTACTTTAGGGATGCTTACTGATTGGAAGAAGCTATACCCGGGAGCGTTTACCTTGATTTTTGATGGTATTTCCTTTGCGAAATCCACATCTACAAGAACTTTAGCATAGTACCCATAGTCCCTTGCTAATGTTCTTGAGTCTACAGCCATTGGAGAGCCCAAAGCTGTGCATATGGACAGCAATATCTCCTCCGTCCAGAACAAGATTGGTAAGCTAGGCAGCTGAACCCAAACTAATGCTCTTGATGTGCGTTGCTTTATTGGATTGAATCGTGGATGGTAGTCTTGCAACCTGAGAACTTGATTTCCCACAGTCCATATGCCTCCTTTCCTTACTCTTTACTTATCCAAATCATTAGCTAGAACAATGGTGAAGTATCCCTTCGTCATTGGAATGAAATGATGGGTACCCGTAAGCTTCCATTGTTGAAGTAGAGTAGCTTTAACCTCGGCAAACTTTAGATTTTTGAAATCTAGCCTGCCTATTGAGAACTTCATCTTCTCCATTGCTTTACCATATAGCTCATTGGAGATATCGATCACGAACTGGCCAGCAGACTTTTTCGCCATACATAGGCTGTTGATGTCGATTTTTGTAGCTTCATTTCTCTTCAATGGCTCATGGGTTCTTGCCTTGGTTGCTTCAAGAAAAGATTTCTTTGTTAATCTATGGTTACTCGGTATATTCTGCTGATTTAAAGTAGATGTTTCCTGATGTCCCTCCATTGTTGCTGCTAGTAGAGCTTATCCGAGGAGAAAACTCAAGGTGTAGCACCGTGAGGAGAGAGGGATGAGAGAGAAAACATTTTTTGAAATGGGTAGCCTTTAAAAAAGGTTGTTAACCGAGTCAGTTCACCAGGATGAGTTGGAACTAGGACACACCAACTCGTAATCCTTCCACTGTCGAGAGAGGGAGGTGTTCGCTGCTCTGTGAAGCCAGCCTGACGTGGTGCCCTCCGCTTTATTGGTCGCACAACCCCAGCCTACACCAGGATCGTGCCACCAACTCCCAACTTCGAACGGGCGAGTTGATATATTGTGCACAAGAACCTACCGAGTGAAATCAAACTCGATGTCCAACCATCTTAGTGTCCCCGCTTGGGTTACAAGCTCGCACTACCGAGCTCGACAAAATAACAACCTCAAATATAGGGAGTGTTTGGATACAACCTCAAATAGTATTATTTTTACTAAATTAAATTTAATTAAGATTTTATATATTTTAATTTAATAGAAAATATCAATTTGATCTATTAAAAATAAACCCACGTCATAATTAATCAAAACTTAATAAGAATTGAATCCCAATAACCAAATTTTCAGTTTCTGAAATAAAACATCAACAACAAAAAAAAAAAAAAATTTAAGTGGGGTGTGCATGTAAGATAAAATTAAAGAAAACTCATTACATAAAATTGATTTATACTTAATAAGGTATAATAAGATCTTAATTTAATTTAGTAAAAAAACTTACTGTTTGAGGTTGTATCCAAACATTCCCTACAAAAAATGAGGTCATATTTTTAATTAAAAAAACGGGATCATAATTATAGTAGTTAAAAAAACGAGATCATATTTGAAATGTAGATAATAAAATGGGGTTATATAAGCATAATCCCCAAAATCAAATTATAATTTTATCGCCTTGCTGATAATAGGGACAAAATCTTTTTTAGGGGAATATTTTTCTGTCCTACCTTTGTCTTTAAAATGTTATAAAATATTTTTTTAAAAAAAATAAATTAATAAAAAATATAAAAAATAAATAAAAATAATTAGTTTTCTTATTTCTCGTGTCTATTCTTTTCAAATAACGGACCAAACTTTTGTACCCTGACTCTCTCTCCAGTTCCCCCTTCCTAGTCTTCTCTGTTTTTTTTTTTTTTTTTT